>JAIUZE010074005.1:0-120401 GCA_022085475.1 Heliosperma pusillum
TATATATATATATATATATATATAGAATCAGGATCCCGTGCGAACTAAGAGTTCGGTGCGAACTGTACGAACCATATAACTGGACTGATCTTACGCATTATTATGAGGCCCATACCTATTATAAACCCCCCAAGGCCCAACCTGTCACAACCCATTAATATATTATGCAAATCATATCCTCTAAACATCTTCATTCCAGACTACCACCAACAATGATCGGTGACCACATGACTGAACCACCTTCACCGGCGGCACCACTCCAACTCCGGCGCACCACCCAAACTCCACCATTACCGACCTTGTCTTTTTCTTTTTCTCTGTTCTTCACGACCGTCACTCTGACCGCACCATCACCATACTTTTTTACAAAAATGAGATCTATGTTGGTAATGAAGGCGCGTGGCCGTGATACAGTGGCTCTGTGGTGCTAGGCTAAGCATAAAAGGAGTCGCATGTGTTGCGATTGTGCAAAAAGAAGAGTTTATGGGGTGGTGATGTCGTTGTCGGAGCTCCGTCAATGCTGAAAAAATGCCAAAGTCAGGCCGGAGAAGGGCTCGTGATATATGGCTTTCGGTTGCTGCGTGTGGTGTTAGTGAAAGTGTGATGGTGGTTGTGGTTGTGGTGTTTCATCAGTCGCGTTTGTGATTTTTTAGGGATTCCGACGATTTCGACGGCGCCGTTTAGGGTTGCTGACGAAGTTTCCGCCGTCGTCTGTGGTGCCCAGCTATGTCGTCGGCGCTTATATCGTTTTCGTGGTGGTGGTGTTGGTATTGGTGGTGGTGGTGGTGGTACATTCTGTAGTGGTAGTCGTGGTGCTGGGCAGTTGTAGGGTGGTTGGAGGTTGGTGTGAGTGGAAGTAGCTTATTGTTTTGGGGTGGATACATGTATGAGTCTTACTAGATACATTTAGGTATACTAGTAGATACATGTATAATAAGTGTATCCGGTAGTATTACTACATGTATCTAGCAGTATTGATGTGTGTATCCGAGATAGTTCGTACGGTTCGCACCGTACTTTAGTTCGCACGGGAACCCGCCCCTATATATATATATATATGTATATTGATTATTATTTATGACAATTTTCTAAATTAATTTTTAATGATGTAAATTTAACTATTGTGACTGTTATAATTCCATTTTGTTAAGAGCCCTCCAAAACAATAATTAAGAGACTTACAAAATTGTGAGTTTATACCTAAGTTCAATGATGACTCATATTTATAGTCATAGGATCACCCTATGTTATAATATTTTTTCAATGTGGGATAATTTATAATTTATAGGTAATATATTTACCACACATACATTATTCTTCAATGTGGGACTAACAATAAACTAAGTAGTACACCATCTTTTTTCATATAATATTTATTTCTTAACATTTACTAAAAGGTCATTTGTTAAAATTTTAAAGTCATTTATTAACATAACAATATACAAAAATAGTTTAAAAGCTCGTGCGATGATCATATTTATGATCACTCCACCTTATGATAATTTTTTAATGTGGGACAAATTAATACGTAGTATATATATTCACGAGTCACCATACCTACATTGTTTTTTCAATGTGGGACAAACACATTAAACAGTTTACCATCAAAATTATTATTTATGATACTTTTCTAAATTAATTTTTAATGATGTAAATTTCACTATAGTGAATATTATAATACAAATTTTAAGAGTTTTGTAAGACAATATGTAAGAGGCTCAAAAGATTTTGGGTTGAAACTTTAGTTCCAAATATGATTCCTATTTGTAATCATAAGATCATCCACCTTATGATAATTTTCTGATGTGAGATAATTCTACTATTTATAGGTAATATATTCACCACACCTACATTATTTTACAATGTAGGACAAATAATATGCTAAAAATTACACTAAGTATGTGCAAATAATATGAGTTTCTATACTTTGCAAGGTTTTTTTCACCGCGAATCTAATTATATTATCTTCATAATTTTTTTTACAATACTTAAATATTTTTAATAATATCTTTTAAAATTAAATTTTGATGATGTAAATTTAACAATTATGAAGATAATAATAGACAAGATTTTAAGAGATATCTAAGACAATACTTAAGATACTTAAAAAATTTTAGTTTGTTATATAAGGTGCAAGAATAATTACTATATTTAATCATAGTATCACTCACCTTACATTAATTTTATGATGTGAGACAATTTTACTATTTATACATAGTATATTCACCACATCTATAAACTTTTAAGAGATCTCTAATACAATATTTAAGAGATTCAAAAATTTTGGGTTGATACATAAGGTTTAAGGATGACTCCTATTTATAATCATAGGATTACCCACTTTATTATTTTACCGATGTGGGACAATTTTGCTATTTATATGTAATATATTTACCACATCTACATTATTTTTCAATGTGGGACAAATAATATTTATGAATTGAATTTTTATTTAAAGAGTTTCTAAAAACCTGAAAAGTTGATAATATTATTAGGAAAATAATCAATTTAAAAAATATAATATGTATGAATTTAATTTTTATTTTAAGAGTTCCTATAAAGTTGGAGTCACTCATGTGCCTTGAAAAAAGCCTCTTTTATATATATATATATATATATATATTGATTATTATTATTATTCTTACTATTATCATTGTTATTATCATATTAATTAATTTGTTATTATTATATTAATATATTTTTTTAAAATTTATCATATTACTATTATTTATTATTATAATTTTTATTTTTATTATTATATTTATATTTGATATATTTATTTATTAGTATATTATAACGATTAGTTAATGGAAATATTAGTATTACTAACATTTATTATTATTATTATTTTGTTATATTATATTTAATATTTTATTAATTTATTCACAATATTATATATATTGATTATTATTATTATTTATATTTACTATTACTAGTATTTATATCATTTATCTTATTATATTATACTTATCTTATTAATTCTTTAGATACTTTTGTTAATATATTTATTACTATATTATATTATTACTAATAATGTAATCATTTATATTAATATTTTATAATATTATTATTATATTATATTAATGTAGTATTATACTAATGTTTAATATATTATTATTATTATTATTATTATTATTTATAATATTATATTATTAAATTATACTTATCATATTTATTTTAATTACTATTTTTAATTTATTTATTACTATATTATATTATTATTAATAATTAGATAAGTAATATTAATATTTTACTATTATATTATTATTAGATTACTATTTTGTTTTTATATATCTTATTATATTATTATTATATTATATTAGTATAATATTATTATTACTAAGGATTAATATTATTATAATATTTATTATTGTATTATTATTGTCATAATCTTTTTATTAGTTCAGTTCAGTTCAGTTCAGTTCAGTTCAGTTCAGTTCAGTTCAGGTCTATTAAGTTCAGTTCAGTTCAGTTCAGCTCCACTAAGTTCAGTTCAGTTCAGTTCAGTTCAGTTCAGTTCAGTTCAGACGATTTCAGTCCAAAAGAACAGAGCCTAAGTAGAGATGTTACTTAGGCGGTTAGGCCCTATTCTTTCTGACTTATTTAGTGCTGAACTGAACTGAACTTAATAGAGCTGAACTGAACTGAATGGAGCTGAACTGAACTGAACTGAACTGAATGGAGCTGAACTGAACTGAACTGAATAAAGCTGAACTGAAATAAGCTTATTAAAGCTGAACTGATGTGAAAAATTAATAATAATAAAATAATAGTAATAATAATAATAATAAATATAATAATAACAACAATAATAATAATAATTATGATTATTAGTTGTTATCATAATCATAATGGTAATAATAATGATAATGATAAATATTATTAGTTATTGTCATTAGTCTTAGTAATAATATTAGTAAATAGTAATAGTAGTATTAATATTATTTTGATAGTCATAACATTCATTATAATAACAATAATAATTAATGATGATAATAATAATAGTAATAACAATAGTATTAGTATTAGTAGTGTAGTGGTGGGGGTGGTAGTAGTGGTAGTAGTGGTGGTGGTGGTGGTGGTGGTAGTAGTAGTCGTCGTAGTAGTAGTGGTAGTAGTGGTGGTGGTGGTGGTGGTGGTAGTGGTGGTGGTGGTGATGGTCGTAGTAGTGGTGGTGGTGGTGGTCGTAGTAGTAGTCGTCGTCGTCGCGCGTAGTGGTAGTAGTAGTGGTGGTGGTGGTGGTGGTGGTGGTATTGGTGGTGGTGGTGGTGATGGTGGTGGTAGTAGTGATAGTAGTACGTAGTAATAGATTTCTTTTAAATTGTGCTTTGAACTTGATAAAATAATAATAATAATAGTAGTAGTAGTAATTATAATTATTATAATAAATAATAATAGTAATTATAATTATTATAATAAATAATAATAGTAATATTAATAATATTGATAATAATTGCTATTAAAAGAATATTCCCCTTCAGTTCGTAATAATTTTCGTATTTTGTATTGCATAGTTTTCGAGACGACACTTTAACTTGATTTCTCTTCATTTATATTCAATTGGTTTTTCATTTAAAAAATATGTTTCCAATTTTATTTTTTATGATGAATGTAAATGTTTTTTGTTATAACGTCTAAGTTTTTATATTTTAAAACTTATTTATGGTCAAAGTTATAAAGGGGGATAACTATGAGATGGAGGGAGTATTATTTAATTAATAATAATAATAAAAAAATATTAATAATAACTAATATTAATATTAATATTAAAAAAAATTAAGTTTAAGATGAGTAGAACTGAAGTGAGCTAAATTTAGTGGAGCTGAACTGAACTGAATGAATCTGAGCTGAACTGAACTGAATAGAGCTGAACTGAACTGAACTGAACTGAATGGAGCTGAACTGAACTGAACTGAATAGAGCTGAACTGAACTAAAATGAGCTGAAATTAAGCTGGAAAGAACATGGCCTTAGTCTTAAATCTGTGCAAATTACACGGATATAAATTTAAGTATTGTTACCAATAAAAGTGAAAATAAACTTGGTTAAGTTCCTTATGAATCTATATTTAAGATGTTATATTTGAATTATAAATTTCATGCGCACTTTAGAGATTTTATTACAAATCATCCAATAAAGAGTAATGCTTTTGACAATAAAGGTCACAATTAAAATATAATAATTCAAAATTAACATATAAAAATACAAATAAAAAGAGAAAATTGTTGATTACAGCCTTATAAAAACATCTTTTTGAAACTTACATCCTTATATATATTTTTTTTGTAAATTATACCCAACTAATCACTTCTGATGAAAAATTAATGCCAAAATTTCACTCTAACGAAAAATTCATGCAATTTTTAAATTTGTCAATAAGTTCATCTTTTATGACAAAATTGCCCTTACCTCAAACACTTGTCTCATTTTCTCCATGGCTGCCATTATTTTTCTTAGTTCTTCCTTTCTACATCATCTCCCATACCAATTTCTCTCTCTTATCTCTCACATTTCTAGGTTTCTACTTATATTAGTTGCCATTAGAAGTCGTCTTTCAATCATGAACTACATGTATAGTTTAAAAGTTTTTAAATTTTATCTCTATTATTTGTAAACTCTTTATCCCCAAATTGAAATAATTAGGGTTCATCAATTTAGGTGAAAAACTATGTTTAAATCTAATTCAATTAACTCCATGAATAAATAAGAAAGGAAAAGAATCTGGGACAACAACAAATTTACAGCTAACGCCACTAACAACAACAAATTTAAGAGAAAATTAATTGAATTCTGGGTGCATGAAGACTTCCTCTTCGAAGCAGAACCGTATGATGATGTCACCGGCTTTGCCACTCATGATTACTTGCCCAAAATCGACAATGGGGATGAGATTTTTAGTCAAACTAGGGGAAACTTTGAGAGAGATGGATAGTTGAGAGAATTTTGAGGAGAATGAAAGGTTTTAGGATGAAATTAAGTGAGAGAAGTAAGAAATAATGGGGAAGGAGCTCAGGAAGAGTTATAAGAAAGGGATAGATCGGTCACTTTTTAAAAAAATTAACCGGAATCCCCAGTTTGAAGCAATTTTAAAAGAAAAGTGATTAATTGGATGTAATTTTAAAAAAAAATTATATAAAGCTGTAAGTTTCAAAAAGTTGTTTTTATAAGGCTGTAATGAACAATTTTCTCAAATAAAAAAACTGTCAAAGTGATAGAAATGAACAATACTCTTAGGTAAACGAAGCTACAAATGTTGGAAAAACTACAATGTATAATAAATATAATATATAACATTAAAAATCTTAATGCTATCGATATAACCCATTTATTCAACCCGAAAATTATCTGACCTAATTGTCTGATAATTCACATATTTAGGGAAATGCTCTCTCGACCCGTAAACAGATAATTAATTTATTCAAAAATTTGTATTTAACTATAATTTTCTACAGCTCGTCTCATTGAAGACCGGCACAATCCGTCACAAACTACAGACAGATAGTGGCCCTCTCACATAAGCAAGTGGGAGGGTAAGTGGGAGGAGGGGGGGGGGGGGGGGTCCATTTACCCTCCCCACTTGCATATTGTGAGAGAGACATTATCCATTTTCACCTTGTCACTCACGGATAGTGCCCGTTTTCAATGAAAATTTGTGAATTCTCAAAATATAGTTTGTTATAACTATTAAATTTATTTTATTTGATAAGAATTTTGATGATTTCCATGTTTAATAAAGTACAATACAATTAAGTATTGCATGAAATTGCTTTAATAAAAAACATATTTTCTTAACTGATAATGATAAATAAAAATGTGTTCAAAGATCTCATATACACGAACTTTACCGCATTTACCCTACATGTATTGTCACACACTTGTATGACCCGTACGAAATAACAAAACACTTATAAATGGGTTTAACATCTTTAATACAAAACTTTAATGTATTTAATTTCAAATTGTGTAAGAGTGAAGAACTCCGTCGATTCAATTGAATTCTATGCATTTTCTTTTTGGGATGTTCATTTTAATTCTATATGTTTTCTTTTTGCTTACTTTTACCACTTAAAATACCAGTATGCCCTCATTTTTCTCATTCATATCAAGTGAACCTATAATAAATAAGGGTAGGTTAACAACTCTCTTACTTTAAGAACTTTTCCATTGTTTTTTCTCTTTTGTAATAACCACTTTAATAAAAATAATGTGTAAAAAGTAAACGTATGGAATTTAACCAAACGATGCGAGCATTGTATTAGTTTTATATATCCCATCACTTAAAAACTTAACTTACCAAAAACATTAGTTGACAATTTGACATTATACTACCACAAATAAGTAGATTTATCAACCAGGCTCCTT
Source organism: Heliosperma pusillum (assembly GCA_022085475.1). Lineage (NCBI taxonomy): Eukaryota > Viridiplantae > Streptophyta > Magnoliopsida > Caryophyllales > Caryophyllaceae > Heliosperma > Heliosperma pusillum. Next base: position 7,363 of record JAIUZE010074005.1, read on the forward strand.
TAAGACGTAGGTGTCCGTTTTAACAATGAAATGTAATGACTCAAGTATAATCACACGTAGCTATGTAAGACAAATATATTTTGCTATTTTCCTTTCACTATGCTTTTGTCTACTTTTTCGTAATAATATTTAATCCGTTTTAAATGTAAATGGATATACCCGTCTTAAATAAGAATTTATATTGATTTATTTGGTTGATTAACAAATCATCCTTTAACACCATGCAATTAAGATAAAAACACACATATTACCCAAATAACCCATGTCGGTCCTTTCATAAGCCCACAACATCCCCCAATCCCCCATGAAGCCATGAGTCCATGGCCCTTTATATTAGCACACCACTTGACATGCATATCTATTTGTAAAGTGGAAACTAACCCTAGATGTATTAATATCTCTCATTTTGCTGCACTTTCGCCATATCACTACCCACAGTAGCGGACCCAGGAATTTCGAAGAGGGGGGGCACAATTTTTTTTTTTTGTCGATTTTTCCGCTTAACATATTGTTGTCAAGAGATCACTTTTTTTTTTTATCTTTTTAATCTATAAATGATAACATGTGACAACCAAAAGTAATTAGTTTTTTATGTTACTCATATACAAATATTGTACAAATCTGGAAAAAAGTATTATGGAAGGAGGAGAAATTTCCAAATTTTCAATGGTGTTATTTTTCGTCTATTTTAAAAACTTTCATCTCCAATTGGTACTACATGATAAAAATTGCCTTCATTTTTAAAAATCAACGCAAATTGATAGCATTTAAAATGTACTTCAAATATGCTTTTTAATTTACATATACTCCTTGATAAATTTAGGTGTTGTGGGAGTAGTATGACTTAATAAAAACAATTGTATTTCCGATATATACTTAAAAAGTAATTAACATTGGCTAAAATTTTTAAAAACCACAATATAAATTGATTGGTTGAAATCATATTTCTCTTTTAAAGATATACTACGAAAAAGAAAAGAAAAACTAAAATTGCTACCAGCAAGGATCGAACCCGGGCAGTCATGGAAAGGATAAAAGAGACTTACCACTTGAACACTGACAACTTGGTGTTTATTAGTTATACTATAATGTACATATTAAGCGTCTTCGCATAAAGCCACTATATAGAAAAAAAGTTTTATTTTATTTTATTTTATTTTATTTTTTTTTTTTTGTGGTGGTGACACGTGACCCCCCGGGACCCCACGTGGGTCCGCCCATGACTACCCATATTGCTTAATCCTAGTTATCTCCATCTCATATATTGTATATTAAAAGGCACTTAATCACACTTCAAATTGGGCTTATGTGATAATTCTGTATATTGTAAGGAGGATCAAGTAATTTTAGCGGTTTTTGTTGTTGTTATGTCTAGATCCGTATAGACCGTGTTTGGTACGTTTATTATTATCTTAGGTTTTTTTAGTTTAATTATTGACTTCATATTTTAGTTTTGATTTTATTTTCTCAATTTCGGCATCATTAAACAAATAAAAGTCATTTTAATGTTATATTTGCATGTCAATTCTAAAAGTTTGGCGCTATATTTTTAAATTCCCCAAAATGTATCATCTTTTTTGAATTAATTTTGATATGTTATTCAAAAATTACTCATAACATATTTCAAAACAGAAAACTCTTAATTATATATAACTAATTTATTTTTATTAAGCTTGTTATAAAAGTCAGTAATATAGTTTTTGCATCGTGAAATATTTATATTTTTAAGTTTGCTATAAAACTAAACATTTCATTTTATTAATATTTTGTATATTTTATTGAAAATCATTTGTGTTGAAAATCATTTGTAATGAAAATCATTTGCGAACAATGCAACAGACTTGTCGCAATTGTTTCATAGTGACCAATTCAATTATTTTATATAATTATTTTGATTATAAAGATGTAATTGATATTTGTAATATCAACGTGGTGAAATTTTTTAATTGAATTATTTGGTAATTCAACAATTGAACATTTGAGAGAACTACCGAATCAAGTTGTTTGTAATTAATTCCTTAAAAGAAAGTGGGTCCTAAAAATTAGGAAAGAACAAAAAAAGCTTTGAATTATTGACTTTCAACCACAGAGCGACACATCAACTATGTGGTTGTTATTTTAAGAAATAGAGATGTTTGGAAATTGAAACTTGCAAGTCTTATCGTAGGAAGTTAAAGCATCTCCGGTGTACGGCTACAATACATCGTAGCTTGGCTTGTCTACTCGGATTTTTAAGCTAGTTTGTTTTATGCTACAAATCGCTCCAATGGAAAGCTACAACACTTTGTAGCTTATATGGGTCCCACTATACTACTTCCATCCAATAATAAAATTTACCTTTTTCTTTTTTTCATATCAAGTTACATGGTTGATAGAGGTACAATGATAAATTATACCATGCACCCAGGAGTCTGGTGCATGATACTCCTTTCTAACTAATTATTTTTTAAATAGATAAATTTTAAATTTTATAAATTAATTAATTTTTAAATTATAAAAAATATCTCATCATTCATAATATTTAATTCTCTACGATTAGATACCATATTTGATATATTTCGGTATTTATTTTAGTTTTATTCACATATTCATTTCACGTAATGACATATTCATAATAATGAGATATTCATATCATATCACATAATATAATTATTTTTATTTCTATGAAATGCTTTGCATTATATAGCTTCGATATGGAATAAAATGTTCATGATCAAACTAAATATTACACTAGATAATACTTCCTCCATTCAACTCCACTCTATCACTTTACTTTTTCACGTTTGCCAACGCGTGTTTTACGCGATAAATATCGTTAGCTACGTATTTTCAAAAATTATAAAAGTTAGATATTTTTAATATACGCTTAAAGACAAATCAAACAAGATCACACATGAATATATTTTTACTTATTAATTGAGAGAAAATTGAAATTGGAAGCTTACACATGAATAGTGTAAGAAATTGAATATGGTAGAGTGGAGTTGAAGGGAGGTAGTACGTATTAATCAAATTATAGTGTCGTATTCACTAAACTGAAAGTGAATATAATAGAGGTATGCGGTGAATATCACACTACATAATATATATACATCAGGCTACACTGTCATATTCACTATACTAAAATTGAATATAGTAGTGTCATATTGTGAATATAACACTATATATCACATATTCATTAAACAACATTGTTATATTCAATCAACTTAGAAGTGAATATGTTAATATCATATCGCGAATATAACACTACATGACACTTAATGATAATATAATAGTGATAACTACTTTTTAAAAGTGAGAGTTCATTTTAATTTTTTTTTAAATAAAAATTGGAAGTTAGAGAATAAATGGGGAGTTGAAAGGAGTAGGGGGTTGGAGACTTGAAGGGAGTATGGAGTATCCTACACGTGGGTGTAGGATATAAGAATTGGAGGTTAACAATCCTCATAAGCTACATACTTGATTTCTTACTCCAATGATAAGCTACTTGTTGCAATTTTACAAAATTGCAAGCAAGTCCCTAAAGCAAACCATTGGAGATGCTCAAGAGCAAATCCAATGGTTTAGCTTAGGGTCTTGCTTGTAATTTCTTAAAATTGCAAGCTACTGGCTAAACCATTGGAGATGGTCATGTAAGCTAGCTTGAGTTGTGCAACTAGTTGTTCAACTCCAATAGATGATGTATTTTGATTTGCCACATTAATTTTTCATGCTACGTTGCTTTTCGGCTACGGATCGCTCCAACGACAAACTACAATATCTTGTAGTTTGTATAGGTCCACATTCTTACTTTTAACCAATGAGATAATTTAGTTTTTTTTTAAAGCAAGTCATGTAGCTTTACAAAGCTACCATGCTTGCAAGCTACACTTCAATTTCCAACTCCACTGGTAAGCTACATGCTTATAAGTTTGCAAAAATTGCAAGCAAGTCCTCGGAGATAATCCATTGGAGTTGCTCTTAAGCTAGTAGCTTAAATTGGCCCACAATTAAACAACAACCGATCGAAAATTAGTTCCAATAATTAAGGTTTGATGTGAATTTGGTAAACTAGTATAAAAATTAGCCAAACCATTGGAACAGTTTGGTAGCTTAAAACTACTTTGATAAACGAAGTACATAAGAGCAAGTCCAATAGTTTAGCTTAGGGACTTGCTTGCAATTTTTAGAAATTGCAAGCTAATGGCTAAAAACCATTGGACATGGCCATGTAGGCTAGCTTGCTTCAAGCTACTAGCTTTATTAAGCTAGTTGCTTGAATGACCCTACGAAAACAATTCATCCAATGAGAATATTTGATTTGTTCAATTCAATGTTTTAATTAGTTAATTTGAGGATGTGGGCTACTTAGAAATTAAGCAAAACCATTGGAATAAGCTAGTAGCTTAAAATACAAGTAGCTTAGTTAGTGATGTGGATGTGATGTGGCAATGGTAAGCTAGTTGCAACTAGCTTACCATTGGACTTGCTCTAATACCATTGGCAAACACATATTACCATCTGTGACCAGCAATCTCTCACCCGTAACCATTTTGCGTTGTCGACTAACACCGAACATGTAATACCCGTAAAATTCGTCAATAAAATAAAATAAAATAAAATAAAGATTAATAATATTAGCAATAAAAGATTTTAATAGACTGAAATCAATGAAGATAAAATGGAAGATCTAGTAGCGATATAGTTATCGTTTCGATGGGAATCAGGTACGACTTTGGGGAAATTAATTAATAATAAAATATTAATGTGGAATATTATAAATAAATTCCTATAAAATAAATTCCCTTCGTAATAATATGAGGTAGAACAAATAAAATGTTGACGTTAGTAATTGGTAAAAACCGTCGAGCAATTGGACAAAACCGTCGAGCAATTGGACGCGTAATAGACAATCGCGCGATTAAAATTGCGTCGCTTAAACATGAAAGTCCATAGACCTTAATTAGACTCCTCTAATTAGTTGCTAAATTACTTATTAATTTAGTTTATAATGATCTATGTAACATGCATGCAAATATAAAGACATTTATATAAGAGAAGAAATTTCCTCACATTGATATGGAAAATATAAGGGCAACAACAAGAACTCCTTCTTGTTGTTCTTGAGCTATAATTATGGATGAACACAAGTAATCTCCAAACTAGAAGATCTCCTCTACGTTGCACCAAGATGAACCCAAATAATCTACTCTTATTATTAACTAGATAATAAGATAGATATTATACTACTAATATTAGAATATATTACTACACTAGTAATACTTAGTAAATATTAGTATTTAAGAGTTTTTAGAGAGAAGATGAGTTTTTGAGAGAAATATGAAAAACAAGCATGAATTGAACAAATGAAATGAACAACCATATTGCCCTTATAAAGGCAATATGGCAGGTCCAAATGAGCATCACAAGACTCTCATTTTGCTTATTTTAATCACATGCATTAGGGTGGAGTGTTTTAGTATAAGTGATGATTATATTCAACTTGTTATGTCACTTTCAATTAGTAACTAAAGAGTGTAAACAAGAACAACAATCATCACCATGTAACTAGCAACATAACCGGCCATTATGGCCTAGTTTGGTCAATTTTCATTTTTGATATTTGTCTCACAAATACTTATTGATCATATGGTTAATTATCTTGTATAATTAAGTGTTAATTTGATCATATAACAATTATATGACTCAATTAAATAAATAATATGTACTTAACATTTTAAGTAATATTTTACCATTATATCAATATATAATGGGTCCCACAATGCTTAGTTAATTGATTTTACAACTCCTTGTAAATATAATTAACTAATTACCTCTATCTCAAAACCTCAACTAATTTAGTAATTTAACGATTAATTACTAAGTTAAATTTTATTTAATCGTATTTAAAATAAGATATAAATTTATTAGTCAATTATCGCATAATTGAAAAATAAGTTTAATCGAAGTTGAGTTCTTAACTCAATTTCTAATAATTAACTCTCGTACATATCGAATATATGTAATGTACTAATTAACTGGATCGTATACAAATAATTAGTTACTATTTGGATTTCATCCTTTAGGTGTGACCGAAAGGGATCAGTTGATCACCGCCGTCAAACGACAATAACGTCAAACTCTAGTCAGCCAACCGTTATTGATTAACGTTAATCAACTGACTAATCATATATATAGTCAATAAATATCCCAATTATATTCCTTAATAAGATTTATTATGTGGCGCACTATTGTGGAGGACACCTACTCCAACAATCTCCCACTTGTCTGACACAAGTGTGCGTCACCAATTCTCTTGTCTCTTTATCACATCTCCCACTCAACGCAAGGGGTCTTTCAGGTCGCACTTGCGATTGACAATATCTAGAGTGGTTTTCTCGATAGGGAGAGTAACTGTCTGACCGGAAAATCTACCATAGATCTCTTTCCTAGTGTGGCCACGCATTTACAGTAGCTTCTCCTCGAGTGGCCTTAAGATGTTTGTACCCAACGTGGGTGGACAATTCCTGTTGATTCATCTATTCTGTATGATGCAGATCACATGATCAAGAAGAAGTCATCGGCCTTCCTTTACGGCTCACCGACTTAGAACATCAACAAAACAAAATCGTAAACTGCACCGACTCAGATATGACGGCGCCGTCAAAGAATCGACTATAAGGACTAAGATTAGAGACCCTGCACGGACCAGGACATAAAATATTGATAAGGGGTCTCACAATGCACTGTCCGACAGAGTGTCATACAGTCTGTCTATGTAAATGACCAGTCATCTCCATGACCCCATGGTGCTGAACCAACCATCGATCGACTTACAATCTAGTCATTTCGAGACGTCACCTCAGTGAGTGACTAGGGACAAAATACTAAGTTCGTCCTATTCACTTGAATAGGGTCCAACAATCTATTCGGATAAACAAAGTATTAAATTTAGTCAAACTAAATAAAAGAGTTTAAAATAAAACTCAAACAATAAATGCCATTATCATATATGAAATAATTAAGACAACATTCAATTATTACATATTACATAATCTAAAGGAATTCTGGCACACGTCTCAATCCCATTGTGACGACATGACCATCATGCTTAGCCTTTGATAAAGGCTTGGTTAAAGGATCAGCAATGTTGTCATCTGTCCCAACCTTACAAATGTCAATTTCCTTTCTGTCCACGTAATCTCTAATTACATGATATTTCCTAAGTACATGTCTAGACGTGTTACTAGACTTGGGCTCTTTTGCCTGAAAAATAGCCCCACTGTTATCACAATAAATTGTGATAGGATCTTTGGCAGTAGGGACTACTGTTAGTCCTTCCAAAAATTGCCGAATCCACACAGCTTCCTTTGCAGCTTCAGACGCTGCAAGGTACTCTGCTTCTGTTGTAGAATCCGCTGTAACGCTTTGCTTGAAACTCTTCCAGCAAACAGCTCATCCATTCATCATATAAACGTAGCCGGATTGGGATTTCATATCATCCCTATCTGTTTGGAAACTGGCATCTGTGTAACCCTTTACACGTAACTCAGTCTCGCCTCAAAACACTAAGAACGAATCCTTGGTCCTTCTTAAGTACTTAAGGATGTTCTTTACGGCTATCCAGTGACTCTCACCTGGATTTGCTTGGTAACGACTTGTCATGCTCAAAGCATATTCAACGTCGGGACGAGTGCACATCATAGCATACATGATTGATCCAACGGCTGAAGCGTAAGGGATCAATTTCATGCGTTCAATCTCCTCGGTTTTCGTAGGGCACTCTGACTTGCTCAAAGTGATCCCACATCCCATAGGAATAAAGCCTCTCTTAGAGTCTTTCATGTTGAACCGATCAAGAATCTTTTCAATATAAGTCTCTTGACTTAATGCTAGTATCCTTTTAGATCTATCCCTATAGATCCGGATACCTAAGATGCGCTGGGCCTCTCCTAAGTCTTTCATTTGGAAATGTATTCCTAGCCACTCTTTTACAGAAGTGAGCATTGGAAGATCATTCCCATGAGTGTAATGTCATCTACATCCAAGACTAGAAAAGTACTTTACTCGCCATAAACTTCATGTATACACGGTCCTCACACTTCGAGTGAAACCATTTTGATTTAATTACATATCGAAACAATGATTGCTCAACCTCCTGGCTGCTTCTTAAGACCATAGTGGACCCTTAAGTTTGCATACCTTCTTGGGTTGATGGATCGGCCAAAAAACCCTTGCAGTTTGTGTCAGTGTTCACTTCCTCTCTAAATCCCATTCACTAAGGCGGTTTTTGACATCCATATTGGCCAAATCTCATAATTATGAAATGCGGCAACCGCTAAGATAATCCTTATGGATCGAAGCATGGCGACTGGGGAGAAGGTTTCGTCATAGTGAAGACCATGAACTTGGGTGAAACCTTTTTCCACCAATCTAGCTTTATAAACATCATTATGTTTGTCTATGCCACTTTTGATCTTATAGATCCACTTACACTGAAGAGGTCGTACCTCCTTAGGTAAATCAACCAAGTCCCATACTTGATTGTCGTAGATAGAATCCATTTCGGATTGCATGGCTCCTAGCCATAGCTTTGAGTCGGGACTAAAAATGGCTGCTTTGTAGGTAGTAGGTTCGTTACTTTCAAAAAGTAGCAAATTATAGTCATCACCTTCCTCTATAATACCAAGGTATCTATCAGGTTGATGACTAATTCTGCTTGACCTCCTAGGTTCTGAAGGAATAATGACCGTACCAGACGAAGAGGGAACGTTTTACTCGTCGTCCTTTTCGGTTTGTGGCTCTTGGACTTCATCAAGTTCAAATTTTCTCCCACTCTGTCTTTTAGAAATAAAATCATTTTCTAAAAAGACTGCATCACGAGACACAAACACTTTGTCCTCGTGTTTATTGTAGAAGTAATAAGCACGTGATTCCTGTGGATATCCTACAAAAAGACATTTGTCAGATTTGGGTGCGAGTTTATCGTCAGACTTATTCTTAACAAAAGACTCGCATCCCCAAATTCTCATAAATGACAAATAAGGGACTTTTCCTGTCCATATCTCATATGGAGTCTTGTTTCCCGCTTTAGCCGGGCTTCGATTTAGTGAAAATATTGCAGATAAGATAGCAAAACCCCAAAAATAATCAGGAAGCTCTGTTAGACTCATCATAGATCGAACCATATCTAATAAAGTTCGATTTCTCCTTTCGGATACACCGTTTAATTGAGGTGTTCCAGGAGGAGTCCATTGTGATACTATACCACAATCTTTCAGGTGTGAGTCAAATTCATGGTTCAAGTATTCTCCACCACGATCGGATCGTAGGGTTTTAATCTTTTTATTTAATTGGTTTTCTACTTCATTTTGAAATTCTTTGAACTTTTCAAAAGCATCACTTTTATGCCTCATCAAGTAGACATATCCATATCTACTCAAGTTGTCGGTAAAAGTAATGAAGTAGTGATAACCACCTCTAGCTCGGATAGTCATTGGACCGCATACATCCGTGTGTATAAGTCCTAATACTTCACTTGCTCGTGTCCCTTTTCCCGAAAAAGGAGCACGAGTCATCTTGCCTAGAAGACAAGATTCGCATACGCCATAAGATTCGTAATCGAATGGTTTGAGTACTTTAGATGAAACAAGTCTCTTTATGCGTCGTTCGTTTATGTGCCCTAAACGACAATGCCAAAGGTATGATTGATTCGGTTCACCTGTTTTGAGCTTCTTGTTTTCTACATGATAGACCTCTTTTGCAATATCTAGAACATAAATACCTCCAATAGAAATGGCCTCGCCATAAACCATTTCATTAAAAGCAAAAGTACAACAGTTGTTCTTAATACAAAATGAAAAACCTTCCATGTCTAACACGGAAATGGAGATAATGTTCTTGGTAAGAGTTGGAACATAATAGCAATTATTTAAATACAAATCTAAACCATTAGGCAAAAGAAGAACGTAGGTGCCCACGGAAACTGCGGCTACCTTAGCTCCATTTCTCATGCGCAGGTCCACGTCACCCTTGGCTAGTGCTTGCACGTCCCTCAGCCCCTGTACATGATTACAAAGGTGAGAACCACAACCGGTATAAAATACCCAAGAAGAGGTACTAGCAAAGTTAATATCTATCATATAGAGTGATGAAAGAATTTTACCTGACGTTGTCACACAACCGTCTTTCTTATCTTTCAAGTACTTGGGGCAATTGCGTTTCCAATGCCCTTTGCCATTACAATAATAGCAATCCGCCTCCGCGTGTTTGTTGACTTTGGGTTTGGCTTTATAAAAGACCGTGGCCTTTCCCCTGCCGGATTTCTTGAAAAGAGTCTTACCCTTTCCCTTGTCCCTTCATAACCCAAGGTGCAGTTCTTCATTATGGAAAGAACAAAAACTCCTTGGGTTCACTTCCCACCTAGCCTACATGTACCTCTCCGCTTGGGTGAGGAGTGCATGGAGTTCATGGAAAACTCTTGTCCCATGCCATTCATGTTATAGTTCACCCTAAATTGGGTGAACTTAGGTGAGAGTGAATGAAGGATCTTACCCACCACCAAATTCTTCGGAATTGTGCACCCTAGACGCTCTAAGGGGTCTGCGTGCTCAACCATTTTGAGCACGTGTGGGCCAACCTTTTGGCCCCTTTGAAGCTTAGTGTCAAAGAATTTCGTAATTGCCTCATATTGAACAATTTGAGGGGCTTGCGAAAACATCGAAGTGATCCTCGTGAATATCGCATATGCATTGAGAGAGATCAATTGGAGTTTGAGTTTGGGGGAGATTGACCAAATCAAGACATTCTTGACGTCATTAGCAACCTTCAAATAAAGGTCATACTCGGCCCGAACCACCGCGGACGATCTAGGCGCGGGTTCGGTGGGGGGCTCTTCGACCAAGTAGCGAAGCACGGTATCGGATAACGCGGCGCTCTTGATCGTTGATTCCCATTCAACGAAGTTACTTCCGTCATCCTTAAGGACACACTTGTCCATGACGGACCTCAACCATGAGTTCTTACCCAAGGTTGCAACGTTTGATGATGTCGACATTATGCGAATATGGTAACTACAACAAAAAGAAATATATAAACATTTATTGTTAATTTACTTGAAAAACATTTTAACAAGTTAAGCATTCATATAATGACCTCTCACTAAATTATATAAATGATTCCAAGACCCATTTTTATTTAAAAAATAGTCATCGCATGCTACCTTTATCTAGAAATGGTAAGTCGTTATTTGACTAATTCTACCCTTAGAACTCTTGGTTGACGGATTTCAACTAAATCCATCTCCTAGTCCCAAGATAACGCTTATCTCGTTGAGTCCAATCCAATTTTAGCTTGTGATGTATCACCCTACTACCGAGGTAAAAAGGGACCCACGAGCGTGGTGAGCCCTAATGAACAAGAGATTTATGGTGTTATTAATTGGTAAGGCTAATCTCAATTTTTAAATATGTGAGAGATCTTGTCAATTTAGTTATTAATTCCCTATAAGTGAACTAAGTCGGTGAATTGTGCATAACGTTGAATTGACAATAACGGTAAATTAAAATGCATGTGTGACGATTTTGGCATGAGCGGAAATAAAGCAAGCAACCAAGCAACAATAAAATCCTAGTATGGCCACCTAGCAAATCAAAATTAACTAGATAGTTACAAATTCGGAAACCAACTCCTTGGTCCCTTGCCTCTTCACTTGGAACACCTTCCAAAATGGCACCGTCTTGAGGGAGTCACCGGTCTTCAAAAATAATTACAAATATACAAATATACAAATTCCTATTATACATTTATTCTATAAACTAAAATTATTAAATTATAAAAACCGGCGATACGAGATCGCAATAAAATTACAACCAAACCGTTATTCCCTTACATTACGGGTAATAACGATAAAAATTAACTAGGCCATACTAGGTACAAAATTTGCATAAAATTATTAAATAAATGACATTCATTCATTCAACCATAAATAAAATAAATTGCTGCAAAAATTCATGCCAAAATCGTCCTAAGTTCAATTCATGCTCATTGTAGCTCGATTTCTTCCGGGATTCATTGATTTTTAACCATTAAAAATCAATATCAACATTTAAATCGCATTTAAATTCAAACTAATTAACTAAACTGTTTTAGAACTCAAAATTAGTCACTACTAAATTTGTTGGTCATTAATTAGATCGATTTGATTTCATTTGCTAAATATTACGGTTTAATCATAACAATTATGAAATAAAATCAAAATAAAATATAAACATCATAAAATTTGAAACCAAAAATTTTGTACATTCTGGAAAAATTCCAGGAACTATAAAAATAAAAAACATTTGCTCAAAAAATTTAAATTAATTTTATGAACAAATAGCTTTGTATTTAATGGTTTTATCAAATAAAAACATTAGATATAGTAAAACAGTGAAACAAATTATGAAATTTCACCAAGAGTATCAACATCAGAATGTAAAATGTAAAAAAAATTTTCAAGACCAGAAATGGACGTTTCAATTTTATGAACATTATAATCTCATATTATCGACTTTTATCGTATAAAAATCAATAAACATGCAATACATAAGTAAAAGTCACGAAATTTTACATACAATATGTAAGACATGCATGTGAGATCATATTAAAATTTCATGGCCAGAATCAACATGCAACTATTTTTAGTTAACTTTTAACTCATAAAATGCATGTTAACTCGGTTTAAACGCCAAAAATCAAAATAAATAGCAAATTAATCCCTAAAATCACGAAATTTGACCACAAACATTTTGAGGTCAGTATGTGTACATGCACCAAATTTTTTTGTCAGAATCGTATTTTAACTCAAAATCTTTGATTTATTAGTTATCTTATAACTTTAACAAAAATGTCCAAAATGAACATGCATGCTACAAGCTAGCTCTGATACCACATGAAATTCCATAGACCTTAATTAGACTCCTCTAATTATTTACTAAATTACCTTTTAATTTAGTTTATAATGATCTATGTAACATGCAAAGAAATATAAAGACATTTATATAAAAGAAGAAATTTCCTCACATTGATATGGAAAATATATGGGCACAACAAGAACTCCTTCTTGTTGTTCTTGAGGTAAAAATATGGATGAACACAAACAATCTCCAAAGTAGAAGATCTCCTCTAAGTTGCACCAAGATTAACCCAAATAATCTACCCTTATTATTAACTAGATAATAAGATAGATATAATACTACTAATATTATGACTATATTACTACACTAGTAATACTTAGTAAATATTAGTATATGAGAGTTTTTAGTGAGAGGAAGAATTTTAGAGAGAAGTAAACAATTTGCACAAAATGAAGTGATCAAAAATGAACAACCATTGTTCATTATATGGCCACTTTGGCCGGATCATCATGTCCTTAAAAGGACTCTTATTTTGTTTTATTTTGATCACATGCATTTGAGTGGAGTGTTGTAGAAAAGATGATGATTGTTTTATACTTGTTATGTCACTTTCAATAAGTAACTAAAGAGTAAAAATAAGAACAAAATCATCACCATGTAACTACTACCATAACCGGCCATTATGGCCTAGTTTGGTCCATTTTGATTTTTGATATTTGTCTCACAAATACTTATTGATCATATGGTTAATTATCTTGTATAATTAAGTGTTAATTTGATCATATAAAAATTATATGACTCAATTAAATAAATAATATGTACTTACCATTTTAAGTAATATTTTACCATTATATCAATATATAATGGGTCCCACAATGCTTAGTTAATTTATTTTACAACTCTTTGTAAATATAATTAACTAATTACCTTTATCTCAAAACCTCAACTAATTTAGTAATTTAACGATTAATTACTACGTTAAATCTTATTTAATCGTATTAAAATAAGATATAAATTTATTAGTCAATTATCGCATAATTGAAAAATAAACTTAATTGAATTTGAGTTCTTAACTCAATTTCTAACAATTAACTCTCATACATATCGAATAGATGTAATGTACTAATTAACTGTATCGTATACAAATAATTAGTTACTATTTGGATTTCATCCTTTAGGTGTGACCGAAAAGGATCAGTTGATCACCGCCGTCAAACGACAATAACGTCAAACTCTAGTTAGCCAACCGTTATTGATTTACGTTAATCAACTGACTAATCATATATATATAATAAATAATTATCCCAATTATATTCCTTAATAAGATTTATTATGTGGCGCACTATTGTGGAGGACACCTACTCCAACAGTTTAGGCTCCCTTGGAACACCATAGTTGTTGGTTGCCTTCTTTGGAAGCACATTACCTTCATACCGTTTTGTAAGAGCTTGCAACTTCCCCCTAGCTTCTTATAAGGACTTGGATATGGAACCAAGGTCACAAGGATTCATTCTTTGACATGGAACATAAGGTCCATAGTCTCGTTATAGGTCGACAAGCTCTACTAAAGATAAGTAATTACCAAATCACTACTCGGATTAGACACTACCTAATTTGCTATTAACAACTCTTCCGGGCCAATTAAACTCCCTAATATTGATCAACCTACCTACTTGCATAAACAAATTAAACCAAGTAAAGGCATTAAGCTGAGTCATAATTATAAATTAGACACTTCCATGAATAAGTAATAATCGAAGATGAGATTAATGTTCTAACCTAAACCGCCTTACTTCCACAAATTGATTTAGCTTTAACCTATTATTAGATGATGAACATGGTGGATAAATCTCGTCACAAAACAATTCTCAATTCCCATTGAACAATTAACTTGTTTTTAGAATCATTCAATCAAAAACAACAATCCAATTCAATATAAATCTTTATCTAAATCCGAGATACCAATTAGGTAATCAAAATTAACAATTCAATTCATGCTTGTCATCCCTACAACAATCCTACGAACCCTAGATGTGAAATTATTCACTCATAATAAAAGAAGACAAACAATTCATAATTAAAACAATATTGTTGGAGTAAATGTCCTCAACAATAGTGCGATCACATAATTAAATCTCAATAATAAGAATACAAAGGGATGATGAATATTATAGTCAACTGGTCAACATAAATCGGTAACGATTGGCTCAATTGAGTTTGACGTTACTGTCGTATGACGGTGGTGATCAGTTGATCCCTTGAGGTCACACCTAAAGGACAATCCCCTAATCATGTACATTAATTAATTGTATAGTGATACAGATTAATTAATCCCTTAAAATGAACCAAGTTCAAATTGTGAGTGAGAAATATATCTTATTGTAATATGATTAAATAAGATTCATTTTGGTAATTTAATTGTTATATTACTAAGAATGCATTATGTTTATGAAACATTTGAGATAAGTTAATTTGGTTAATTATAATTACAAATTGTTGTAGATTATTTTAACCAAATATGAGAGGACCCATTTTATTTACATGTAATTATAAAATGTGACTTAAAATGTTAAGTCCAATTTATTTGTTATGAAATTGCATTTAAATTAGTTAAATATACATTTATAAGCCTAATTACATGTTACATGTCACATGTCACACTTGTGACAAATGACAAATTGCAAAAATAAAATGGACACCCATTTTATATGGGTACGCCGGTTTTGTGGTGATGGTGGGTAGTTTTTTAGTTTGTAATTTTATTCTAATTAAGAATTAGAACAAATGATTACTACAATGACCCATACACTCAACCTAACATTGTTGAGAACAATGTGAAAATGACAACACCCCACCCATGTGGGTGTGTGTGTGTGACCGGTTTTGAGCAAGCCAAATAGGGCTTGTTTTTCCTCTTATTTATAGAACACTATCTCATATAATTCAAGACATGCAAAATTCTCTACATCTCTCTACATTCTTACACTAAAAAGAAAGCTTAAGAAGCCTCATATTTCTAGTGTTCATATTTTTCTAGTAACATTACTAGTGTAGTAATAAGAGGTTATTAGATTATTTAAGGGAGACTACCATAATTTACTAGTGTAGTATCTTTTAGTAGTGATTAAGGGGTAGTCTTGGGTGCATCTAATAGGAGTGTTCTAACACTTAGAACTTGGAAGTTCATCCCTAACATTGTAAGCTCAAGAAAAAAGTAGGAAGGAGTCCTATTTTGTGCCCATATTTGTCATAAGATCAATGTAAGGAAAAGTTCTTCTTATCTTTGTCTTATTTTGTTATGCATGCATAAGATTTATTTAGTTTAAGAGTAAACTAAATGTATAATGATATTAGAAGTGTCTAATATTGAGTTTAAGAAACATACAAGCGGTATCAAGAGCCAAGGTTGTTGCATGCATAATCGATTTATAGTTTTTTCAAGTTATGGTAACTTAATGAAAACTAGTAATTTGTGTTTTATAAGATAAAATCACAAAGTTATTTGCATATCAATATATTATGGTCCTAAGATGATTTTAGGTCATTTTGATGATTTATGGAAATTTATAGTGCTCAAATATGTTTTTTAGTATTTTTATTACATTTTAATGAGTAAAATGATGTTTAAAATACTAAAAATAGTTAGACTTATCTTCTGACCTTGAAATTTTTACACAATATCACACATCCATTTTACTTACTTTATGTAAAATTTCGTGTGAAGTGGACGTATTTCGTATGATTTATGATTTTTATATGATAAAATGAAATAAATAAAGGTCAAATGGTTAAAAATACTTCCGCTTTGAATCTGACAATGAAATTTTAGTATGTTGTCACATGCATGTTTTCCTGTCAGACTGGAAAATTTCAGACTGATGTAATTTGTCTAGCATGATTTATGGATTTTTAATGTAAAAATGACATAAATAGTGACTAATTTATCAAATATACTTCCGATTTGAATCTGATGATGAAATTTTGATATGTTGTCACATGCATGTTTTCTGGTCATACTGGAAAATTTCAGACTTATGTGATTTGTCTTGCATGATTTATGAATTTTTAATGTAAAAATGGCATAAATAGTGACTAATTAAGAAAATATAGCTAAAATATTTTTCATGTCAAGAGAAAATTGTTCCTGGTTGCATAAATGTCCCACATTTAAGATCTAAAGTATAAAATTTAATATGAATAATTTTTGCATGCTTTATGTATTTTATTTGATAAAACCGATGATTAGGGCATAAATGTCCCACATTTAAGATCTAAACCATTTTTCTCTAAACCGATTCAAAATTTTTAAACCATGATTTTTGACATTATGAATGTCATGGAAATGTTCCAGAATGTACAAAAATTTAAAATTCGAATTTTGAAATTATTGTAATTAAATTTGGATTTATTTGATTAAAATATGATTTTAAAAGTCTAATATGAGCAATTATATAACAACAAGTTGAATTATTGTCAAAAATTGAGTGATGACTAATTTTTGAGGCCTAAATGAGTTGGGATAATTAACTTGGACTTAAATATGATTTAAGTATTGTTTGGTGATTTTAAAATGTTATTATCACGCATTTCCGTAAAACCGGGTTATATTCGATATAAACCGTTAATTAGAGCGATTTGGCATTTAACATGAGCATGTTTTATACATATTATAATGCTGCATTTTTATTTATGAATGTCATATTTTCAATTTATGAATGTCATATTTTGGTTTATGTAATTTGGAATTATGTAATTTTTCCTTGTATGGCCTTAGTTTTAATCGATATTGCCCGAAATGTAAGGGAATATTGATTCGGTTGTAATTTAATGTGATCTCGAATCACTTTTATTGTATTATTTTATTTTACAAATGTATAATAGGAAATTATTGTAATTTTATTATATATTTTGTAACTAATTGTAAAACCGGAGTTTCCCAAAGACGGTGTCATTCGGAAAGGAGTTCCGAGAGAGAGACGGTGACCTTGGGAGGCGTGCTTATGAAGTTCAAGGGACCAAAGGAGTTGGTTTCCGAACTTGTAATAGATTATATGATTTTCTATTCTAGGAAAGGCCATACTAGGAGTTTTATTTTTATGCTTGCATTTTTATTTAATATGTTTGCATGCATTGCCAAATCGCCATAACATGACATGCATATTTATCGAGTATTCGACCGTGTCAATTAAAATAATCGTTAATTCATCGATTTAGTTCACTTTAACATGATAGATATAAATTGACAAGACCTCTCATAATAAATAATTGAGATCAAGCCTTACCAAATGTAGAACTCATGAATCCCAATTTCGCAAGGAAGTAGGCTCGGCTCACCGGGGTGCTAAACTTGTTACGTTGGGTAAGTGGGGTAATAAATGTTATTATTTCGAAATTTGGATTGAGCTCAACGGAAGTATTCGCGACCGTAGCCGCATGTGTTCCGGGCTAAAGATAAATATTAAAGTAATATTATCGACCGAGAGTTCTAATGTAGAATCGATTAAAGAGTTAATCCACCGAATTATGTTAATGAGGGATGAATCGGCTTACCGTGCCCAAGTTGATATGAATTTGGATCTCGGAATCATTTATAATAGTTGGGTAGAGGTCACTATTTAAATGCTAAACTTGTTTAAAATGTTTACAAGTATTTAAAACGATAAATGTTAACATTTCCTTTATGTCTTAAATTTGTAGTCATAATTGTTTATTCGCAATGGCAAATGCTAATTCGTCCACCACCACCTATGCTCCAACTCTCACAAATGTCTCATGGATTTGATCTTTCATGGATCGATGCAAGTTAGAAAAGAATGGCGCTAATTTTACCAATTGGGATATGCAACTCCGCTTGGCCGCGGCGGGTGACGACAGGTTTCGTTACCTTGCCAAGGCCTCTCCCACCGCACCTAATGAAAGGTCAACCGCCACGCAAGGCGAGCCTATGAGGCTAGCCACAAAGAGTCCGCCGCGATCAAAAACGTTTTGATCTTCTCGTTGGAGGCCAATCTTCAAGGGAGTGCCATAAGATGAGCACAGCCTGTGAGATCTATGCCAAGCTTGTGACCATGTTTTTCACAAAGCTCCTAGGATCTTACAATATAAGACGGCTTCCACATTCTTTAAACATGAACCTAAAAGAGGACCAAAAGTTAGCCCTCATGTACTCAAATTGATTGAGCATGTTAAGACTCTTAAATTGCATGGGGTGACCATTCCCGAACAACTCGTTATCGACCGAGTCTTACATTCCTTGGGGAAAATCAAAGCATATGTGCAGTTTAGGGTAAACTGCAATATGCAAAACATGAAAACCTCTCTTCATGAAATGCACAAGATGCTCGTGCAAGCCAAGAGAGACATGGGCTAAATGTTAGCATTTCCAAGGATGTGCTCCATATTAATAAACGGAGCAAGGGGAAGTTCAAGAAAGATGGTAGTAAAGGGAAGAAGCCCTCCACCTTCAAGGGAAAGGGGTAAAGCTATTAAGAATAGCTCTCCCATGCCAAAGAAGCGTGCCTCCAATAAGGAAAAATGCCATTATTATAATGGCATAGGGCATTAAAAGAGGAATTGCTATAAGTATCTTGGAGATCTTAAAACTGGAAAGGTTGTTCCAGTAGGTAAATATTTATCCCTATCGTTTATGTTATGATCTCAACTTTGGTATATAGATACGAGTTGTGATTCTTACCCTATTTAATTGTAATTAGGGCATCCTAGCAAGGACAAAGGCAAAGACAAGCAAGCCTAATAAAGCTCTTTAAAGGAAGCTAAAGTAGCTACCCATGATTGAAGATCTATAAAAGCTTGGTCTCATTTTGAATTGTCAAAATTGTGGGATGTATTTTGAGACATTGTTTTTAGAACTTTTATAATTTCCTTGTTTGACATGGAAATTTGTTTAATTCCTTTTATTGACATTGCTTGTAATTGGATTTAGTGACTTGGTTCTCAACCCAAGTCATTCGGTTTGTTGAAACTTTTAGTTCTAAAAACTTGTCATCATACTATACTTGCACAAATAACATAAATTATATCGACTCAAATTGATCATGTAAATATTATGATGATGGGGTCATTATAATAAAAGGCTAAGAATTCGATTCTCACCTTGAAAGATCAATTGCTAAGTCAAAATTGAGTTATTGAACTCATAGTAGGGATTCTACCAAACCAATTGGCATCACCACTTATAAAGAAAGTAAATGACATGAATATGAGTTCACCTCTTTAGCTCTTATAGAACTAGTCTATGTTGAAGCTAAGATTCGATGTCTTTACAAAGAAGTCTTTAGTAGATCACTTAAAGTCATGTTGTGATACTTCTACCTCCCTTACAAGTATGAGTACAAAATTGTTTGTGGCTCATAAGGCTATCTTTAAAGAAAATAGTTGTATTTTTCTAAAGATAGAGTGGGAGAAAATAAGCCACAACGGAAAACTAGTTAGGAACTAGTGAGGAAACCAAAAGAAAATGTTCTTAGGTTGGACTCAAGACTAGTGAGGAGACCAAAAGAAAGCGTTCTTAGGTGAATCCTTAGACTAGTGATGAGACCAAAAGAAATTGTTCTTGATATAATAAGATTATGATCTATGAAGTGGAAGTACCTAGAAATTTTGAATTTCGATTTTCTAAAAGAGACTTATGGAATTATATGGAACCTATGCAAAGAAAATGTTTTATTTGGAATTGTCCAATTATAGTTGCATGGATAGACATGTAGATGTCTACAAAAGTTAAGTTAATGCGTAACTATGCTTAGATCCAAATCATCAATTAAAATACCTCATAATAAGTGTGTACAAGATACACATCAAAACTACATGTCCAAATAGGGATTTGGAATAGGATGTGTACATGACATAAGCCTATTGTATGTATCTACCTAGAGGTTATGATGATCTTTTCTATTATAAGACAGAAGAAGGGTTTCACTCGAATTGTCGGAAAGTCATGTATAGACATGAAATTCAGTGGGAGTTAAAGTCATGTATAGACATGAAGTTAAGTGGGAGTTTAAGTTATCATGTAAAGACATGAAGTTCAGTGGGAGAAATTGTTTTCCACGTGAATGACGTTTCACTCATTAAGAGTGACATATTCATATTACCTTTTGAGAGGAGTGGTTGGATTTTAATATTGGATGAAAGAGGGCAACATGTATACTAAAATCAAAGTCTATTGTGGAATAGAAGATTTTAGCTTGGCATTTAAAAGGTATCTTATATCGATAAGATCCTTAATTTCTTCAACAAGTTAAATAGGTTGTTTATGTGGATAAAAGTGGGATCACTATGAAAGGGTCATAGTCATCCACTGAACCTAAGAATTGTTGATCACATGAGACCTATCATGTATGCCATTACATGAACATACCTAAATGAATTGTATGCTGGGAGCATGACAAGCCTAAAACAAACAATCCACATGAGTGTCATTGGATAGCCTACTAAGAAAATCCATAGGGTTCTCAAGGAGAACTAAGGATTCATTCTTGTGTTTGGTAGAGAAAATTTGATAATGTGGTAGAGGTTACACAAACCCACATTTCCAAACTTATAAGGATTTATAGAAATCCTAGGCGTACTTTTGTTATACAAGAAGCGAATAACTATAAGAATGATTGAAGAGTCAATCATTATAAATTCTACAAAAGGAGACCTAGTACATTATGATGAGGATAAGGTGGTTTAAAAGGAACTAATAGTAGATCCCTTCACCTAAATACCTATCAGTTATCATGATAACGAGTGGGAGCATCTTTCAAGTTAAAGAGCCCAACACTAGATAGAGATCTAGACATGTACATAGATGAATTCATGTTATTAGGAATAACGTTGGATGGAAGGAAAATGCAATTAACAAGGTTGGAATAAATGAATACATGGTATATTCACTACCCAAGCCTTTATTGCAATTAATAAGATCGTCGTGAATTGTCATAGACAAAATAAACTTTAGATTATATGATATGTAGCAATAACATTGTGTTGATTGTTCATATATGATAATCACATTTATCATTTGAGTTTCTAAAATTTTTGTGCTTTGTTAAATCCAAATGGGTTGTAGAGACAATTTTGAACCCCATTAAAGTGGACTGTATTAACATAACATTGACCCATAGTCACTTATATGAGGTGACATCTCGAAGTGACTAGATTGTGGTGCGATTGCTGGCAAGTTCAAGTGTCATAGGGTCATAGGGATGACCAATCGATCACATAGACAGACTGTAAGGGACAATCTGTCGGGCAGTGACCGCTTATAGAATTCTGGCAATTCTTGTAGCCTGGTCGTGGCAAGAGCTACTAGTATTCTTTTGAGTCAATTCTTTGACTAAAGACTGTTCACCTAAGGTGGCACAGTTTCAGAGTGACTTTGATTTATGCTCTACGACCTTCGTAACTGGGGTCAAATGGGCATCTTTTGGGTCATGATGAGCTGTGGCTATGCAAAGGGAATAGTGCGATAGGAATTGTCCACCCCTTGTCAGGGTTGTTTTAAATCTCAAGGCCACTCGAGGAGGAGTAAGCTGAAAATGCGTGGCCACGCTCGGAAGGTATCTATGGTAGATAATTCCGGTCAGACAGTTACTCTCCAGATCGAGGAAACCACTCTTGATATGATCAAATACAAGGACGACCTGCAAGACACCTTGCATTGAGTGGGAGATCTTGTAATAGGACAAGAGAATTGGTGACGCACACTTGTCTCGGACAAGTGGGAGATTGTTGGAGTAAATGTCCTCAACAATAGTGCGATCACATAATTAAATCTCAATAATAAGAATACAAAGGGATGATGAATATTATAGTCAACTGGTCAACATAAATCGGTAACGATTGGCTCAATTGAGTTTGACGTTACTGTCGTATGACGGTGGTGATCAGTTGATCCCTTGAGGTCACACCTAAAGGACAATCCCCTAATCATGTACATTAATTAATTGTATAGTGATACAGATTAATTAATCCCTTAAAATGAACCAAGTTCAAATTGTGAGTGAGAAATATATCTTATTGTAATATGATTAAATAAGATTCATTTTAGTAATTTAATTGTTATATTACTAAGAATGCATTATGTTTATGAAACATTTGAGATAAGTTAATTTGGTTAATTATAATTACAAATTGTTGTAGATTATTTTAACCAAATATGAGAGGACCCATTTTATTTACATGTAATTATAAAATGTGACTTAAATTGTTAAGTCCAATTTATTTGTTATGAAATTGCATTTAAATTAGTTAAATGTACATTTATAAGCCTAATTACATGTTACATGTCACATGTCACACTTGTGACAAATGACAAATTGCAAAAATAAAATGGACACCCATTTTATATGGGTACACCGGTTTTGTGGTGATGTTGGGTAGTTTTTAGTTTGTAATTTTATTCTAATTAAGAATTAGAACAAATGATTACTACAATGACTCATACACTCAACCTAACATTGTTGAGAACAATGTGAAAATGACAACACCCCACCCATGTGGGTGTGTGTGTGTGACCGGTTTTGAGCAAGCCAAATAGGGCTTGTTTTTCCTCTTATTTATAGAACACTATCTCATATAATTCAAGACATGCAAAATTCTCTACATCTCTCTACATTCTTACACTAAAAAGAAAGCTTAAGAAGCCTCATATTTCTAGTGTTCATATTTTTCTAGTAACATTACTAGTGTAGTAATAAGAGGTTATTAGATTATTTAAGGGAGACTACCATAATTTACTAGTGTAGTATCTTTTAGTAGTGATTAAGGGGTAGTCTTGGGTGCATCTAATAGGAGTGTTCTAACACTTAGAACTTGGAAGTTCATCCCTAACATTATAAGCTCAAGAACAAAGTAGGAAGGAGTCCTATTTTGTGCCCATATTTGTCATAAGATCAATGTAAGGAAAAGTTCTTCTTATCTTTGTCTTATTTTGTTATGCATGCATAAGATTTATTTAGTTTAAGAGTAAACTAAATGTATAATGATATTAGAAGTGTCTAATATTGAGTTTAAGAAACATACAAATATAAAACATAATTAAAAAAATAGATGAAAGAATACTTGTAATTAAAAAACCTGAAAGTTGAATAGAACGAAATATAATTGCAATAATCCAAAGAGCGAAATAATTAAATCTTAATCTAGAGGGTTTCTTGTAATTAGGGCTAATGATCTTCTAAGCATATGATAAAAACAATGTATGAAAACCTAAGTATCAAAGAGTTTGTTATTAATAGGTCTTTTATTAGAACTTAGAAATTAAGCTAAATTGGAGTTTCCAAAACTCCAATATCATAGTCGCAGCTCCTTCCGCCCGCGTACAAAACATCCCCGCCCGGGGGAGTGCTTCTGCCCAATTCTTGCTTCAGGTGTCATTGTCCCCGCCCGGGGCTCATTTCACCCCGCCTGGGGGAGTTTTTATTTTCCTCTCTTCTCCATAAAATACTTCAATCTCTAAGCTCATGGAATCTAAGTCGTTGTTCTTCATTCCAATGTCCGAGAACTCGTTTCTCATCACTCCAATCATGGATACCTTTCCAAGGATGGTTCGTTTTGACCTCAAACAAACACGAAACATACCAAAGCGTAGTATATATCGGAACATGACGAAACCATGCAAAGCTAGCCTAAAACCATGTCAAGGGGAGTCAAAATAAGCCTAATTAAGCTACTAAATACACGTATAATAAGCACTTAACAGTTATTCTAAGTCATTAGTATATGTCTTAGAGATATTAAAGTGCTAATTTAGAGACATTTTTTTTCAAGGCCCATTTGTCTCGAAAACCGTGAATAATAACCTTTAAAATCAGCGGTTTCAGCGATATTCGGAATGCAATAATATTTTTTCCCTAAAGGTATTTATAGACCCTTTACGTCTATAAATAGCAATTGGATGTTAGTATCCCTCTTTAAACAACGTAAAAAAGGAGATTACTACTTGTTTCCTCTTTGACATACAAGGTCTGAAAAGTGGTATTAAGGTCTCCAAAATTTCGTTATCCTGAGTCATTATTTTATGTCTTACTGTGTTAGATATATTATAGTGCGAATTATAGACATTTTATTTCAAGGCCCAGATGTCCCGAAAATCGTGGATAATAACCTTCAAAATCAGCGGTTTTCAGCGATAATCGGAAACCAAAAATATTTTTTCTCTAAAGGTGTTTATAGACCCGTTACGTCTATAAATAGCAATTGAATGTTAGTATCCCTCTTTAAACAACGTAAACACGTAGATTACTAGTTGTTTCCTCTAATACACACAAGTTCTGAAAAGTGGTATTAAGGTCTCCAAACTATCTTTATTTAAAATCAGATGCTAATTTTGTTATCCTGAGTCATTATTATATGTCTTAGAGATATTACAGTGGATATTTAGAGACATTTTATTTCAAGGCCCAGTTATCCCGAAAACCGTGGATAATAACCTTCAAAATCAACGATTTTCAGCAATATTCGGAAACAAAAAATATTTTTTATTAAATGGTATTTATAGACCCGTTACGTTTATAAATAACAATTGGATATTCATTACCCTCTTTAAACAATGTAAAAACGGAGAATACTCATTGTTTCTTCTAATACAAACAAGGTCTGAAAAGTGGTCTTAAGTTATACAAATTATCTTTATTTTAAGTGAGATGTCAATTTCGTTATCCTGAGTCATTATTATATGTCTTAGAGATATTAGAGTGCGAATTTAGAGTTATTTTACTATATATTATTTCCCTAAAGTTATTTATAGACCCGTTACGTCTATAAATAACAATTGGATGTTAGTATCTCTCTTTAAACAACGTAAAAACGGAGATTACTACTTGTATCCTCTAATGCATACAAGGTCTGAAAAGTGGTATTAAGGTCTCCAAAATATCTCTATGTCAAATAGATGTCAATTTCGTTATCCTGAGTCATTATTATATGCCTTAGAGATATTACTGTGCGAATTTAGAGTTATTTTATTATATATTAATTTCCTAAAGGTATTTATAGACCCGTTACGTCTATAAATAGTAGTTGGATGTTAGTATCCCTCTTTAAACAACGTAAACACGTAGATTATTACTTGTTTCATCTAATATAGACAAGGTCTGAAAAGTGGTCTTAAAGTCTCCAAACTATCTTTATTTCAAATCAGATGCTAATTTCGTTATCCTGATTCTTTATTATATGTCTTAGAGATATTACAGTGGGAATTTAGAGACATTTTATTTCAAGGCGCAGTTGTCCCTAAAAACGTTGATAATAACCTTGAAAATCAGCGGTTTTCAGCGATATTCGGAAATCAAAAATATTTTTTCCCTAAATGTATTTATAGACCTGTTACGTCTATAAATAGCAAATGGATGTTAATATTTCTTTTTAAACAACGTAAAAACATAAAAAAACTTCTTATTTCCTCTGATACAGAAAATGTCTGAAAAGTGGTCTTAATGTTTCCAAAATATCTTTATTTCAAATCAGATGTCAATTTCGTTATCTTGAGTCATTATTAAATGTCTTAGAGATATTACAGTGCAAATTTAGAGAAATTTTATGTCAATGCCCAGTTGTCCCGAAAACCGTGGATAATAACCTTGAAAATCAGCGGTTTTCTGGTTTATTCGGAAACCAAAATTTTTTTTTCCCTGAAGGTATTTTTAGACCCGTTACGTCTATAAATAGCAATTGGATATTAGTATCCCTCTTTAAACAACGTAAAAACAGATAATATTTCTGGTTTCCTTTGATATAGATAAGGTCTGAAAAGTGGTCTTAAGGTCTCCAAAATATCTTTATTTCAAATCAGATAC
The DNA here is from genome assembly GCA_022085475.1 of Heliosperma pusillum. Classification (NCBI taxonomy): domain Eukaryota; kingdom Viridiplantae; phylum Streptophyta; class Magnoliopsida; order Caryophyllales; family Caryophyllaceae; genus Heliosperma; species Heliosperma pusillum. Next base: position 34,043 of record JAIUZE010074005.1, read on the forward strand.
CAATTTCGTTATCCTGAGTCATTATTATATGTCTTTGAGATATTTGTAACACCCGCAAATGTACCCTATTTTTATAAGTAAAATATTTTACGGATACTTTTCAGCGAAATTTACTTTTTGTTTAGAATTAAATTTATCGTGTCGAATTTAGAATTTCCGAGTTCGTATTTGGATTTTACGCGAGATTTCAAGTGAATCATGTCTTAAGTCGTCTTTGACTTTTTCTTGACTATTCCACTTACACATCTCATACCCCCTCTTAACCTAATTTATTCCACACAACTCAACTCTTACTTCATCACTAAGAAACCAACCAAAACCTTGCCTCCATTTTTGATCCGTCTTATAATCGTCATAACTCTTTCGTTTCTCGCTCAAATTCACGTAAGTTCGTCTTATTCTTCCCCTCTCATCTTCCTCTATCCGTATTGGTAATAAAATTACTGTCTTTTTCGCTTTTCAAACTTTCCGTCTTTCTCAAGGTGAAGAATATTCATCTTTTATTAACTATTTGTAGGTGGTGACCTTCAAGATCCCGACAAAGACTATTTCTTAATCGAAGAGGACCTTGACGCGTAGTGAAGACGCATAAAGGTAACGGTGAAGGGTTACTCGATATCATTTACGTGTTTTATGTGTTTTCTATGTAAGTAATCGTATTTAGAATAGGATTTGTAATCATAGGAATCGTGTAGTTGATGATGGTTGTTGTTAGTTGTTAATTGATATGAGAATTGATGGTTTGTGATGGTAAATGAGGATTTTTGTTGTTGATAACATGTTAGGATTTGTTCATGCCTGAGTCCAGCCAAGGACGCTGGCAGCGTCGTCCGGCGCTGGCAGCGTTACTCGCTGCCAGTTCCCAAGTCGACTGCAGTTTTCCTGCACTGACCCCTTTTTGTAAAATGCTCATATCTCCTTCGTTACTTGCTTGTTTTGGGCTTGTGATATCCCGTTGGAACCGTAAGAGGATAAGCTATCACCTTCATTAGGAATTTCTGCATTTTCATGTCTAGAACTCTAGTTATGACCGTTTGAAGTGGACCCTTGTTTTAGTTGGTTTCCAAACAACGTTGTTTTGGAGAGGGGATCTATGTTTCTTATTTATTGTACTTCATAAACTTGTTCTAATGCTTATGTATCATGTATTGACTCATTTGTATCATAGTTAAACTTATATAATTCCCTATTCTCATGTTTTTGTGACGGTTTTTGCTATGTCCACTTTGAGTCGGTTTTTACAAATGATACGGTTTGAGCACTATTTTGTTATGTGCTTTGTACTCTCATTCCCTTGGCTACCTCCACGTTCATAAGGCTGGAATGTTGGAACGGGGATGTATCCTACTGCTTAATTGCATGTGTTAGTGGGCATACGACGACGTTGTTGGGAGGCGAACGCTTTGCGTTGATCGACCCGGCCGTCAAATGTTGTGTACTTGCGAGGTGGTGTTATTTGCATGTAGCGTACCGCTTGTTATGAGGCTTGAGCTCTTTTCCGCCTCTTTCGTGAATTATATCGACCGAATTTGGGGTACTCGGCGTCTATGATTGACCGAGTCTTGGATGCGAAATGTCATCGCATGTCGAACCGGAAAATGTGATTCTGGGAGTCTGGCCAGGTTTAGACTAGGAACCGTATTATTATCGTCGTCCTACCAGGAGGAAATTAGTCCATATATACGAAATGTGATCGTGTATGCGTTCAGGGAATGTTTATCTCGTGGATGCCTGTTAATCATACTTGTCATGTACACGGTGCTAGTGCGTTTCATTTACCAAGAGAGAGGTCGTCAATGTATTGTTATGTGTGGATGGGTGATTACATGATTGATTATTCATGATCATACCATGACTTGGCATGGTTTGTTTGTCGAGTCTCAATCTTATCAAACTTATACCGCTAACGGTGAGATGTAAGCCCTAGTGAGCGTATTCGGTTGCCTAAGAGTGTCTTCCCCGAGTCTTTGTATAACATGATGGATTCGGACTTGTACTTCATATGCTCTTATCATTATATATTGAATTGTCTATCTATCCTTATCGTATTTCACATGTATATCTATATATGCATGCTTCTACTTTTGTATTTCCTTCTATGTACGTTTAATGTGATATGGCTGGGAGAACCCGGAGTTACTCCCCACTGACTGTGGCGTTCATGTTTTTCATGGATGAACAGGTTGCTTGATTGGATGACTTTTTGCTTGATATTTTGGGTTCGGGTGTGAGCTAGCGGGCGTTGTCCCTGGATTGAAACACCTCTAGACGTTATTTAGCTTGTTTGCTAATCACATTTACTTTGATAACATAACGAGAGACTACGTCTCTTGTTGTAGTATATTCGTACTTTGGTTTGTAATATTTGACATACCTCGTATTTTCTATCTTGCATGTATAAAGGTTTTTAAAATACCGTATTTCCGCTAATTAATTCACATGCTTGTATGTTTTATTTCCGCATTCGCGAGGGTTGTCACAATATTACAGTGCGAATTTAGAGACATTTTTTTTCAAGGCCTTGTTGTCCCGAAAACTGTGGATAATAACCTTTAAAATCGCGGTTTCAGCGATATTCGGAATTCAAAAATATTTTTTCCCTAAAGGTAATTATAGACCCGTTACGTCTATAAGTAGCAATTGGATGTTAGTATCTCTCTTTAAACAACTTAAAAACGGAGAATACTACTTGTTTCCTCTAATACACACAATGTCTGAAAAGTGGTCCTAAAGTCTCCAAACTATCTTTATTTCAAATCAGATGCAAATTTCGTTATCCTAAGTCATTATTATATGTTTTAGAGATATTACGGTGCAAATTTAGAGACATTTTATTTCAAGGCCCAGTTGTCCTGAAAATCGTGGACAACTTGATGTCAGTATCCCTCTTTACGTCTATAGACCCGTTATCATAAAGGTTTTTATAGACCCGTTATCCTAAAGGTATTTATTGACCCGTTATCAACTGGATTTTATTTCAAGGCCAATTTCGTTATCCTAAAGGTATTTATAGACCCGTTACGTCTATAAATAGCAATTGGATGTTAGTATCCCTCTTTAACAACGTAAACACGTAGAGTACTACTTGTTTCCTCTAATACAGACAAGGTCTGAAAAGTGGTCTTAAGGTCTCCAAACTATCTTTATTTCAAATTAGATGTCAATTTCATTATCTTGAGTCATTATTATATGTCTTAGAGATATTACAGTGCGAATTTAGAGACATTTTATTTCAAGGCACAGTTTTCTCGAGAAACGTTGATAATAACCTTGAAAATCAGCGGTTTTCAGCGATACTCGGAAACCAAAAATATTTTTTCCCTAAAGATATTTATAGACCTGTTACGTCAATGAAATAGTAATTGGATGTTAGTATTTCTTTTTAAACAACGTAAAAACAAAGAATTTTTATTGTTTTCTCTGATACAGACAAGGTCTGAAAAGTGATCTTTAAGTCTCCAAAATATCTTTATTTCAAATCAGATGCCAATTTCGTTATCCTGAGTCATTATTATATGTCTTAGAGATATCACAGTGTGAATTTAGAGACATTTTACTTCAAGGTCCAGTTGTCCCGAAAACAGTGGATAATAATAATTTTTAAAATCAGCGGTTTTTAGCGATATTCGGAATTCAAAAATATTTTTTTCTCTAAAGGTATTTGTAGACCCGTTACGTCTATAAATAGCAATTGGATGTTAGTTTCTCTCCTTAAACAACGTAAAAACGGAGAATACTACTTTTTTCCTGTAATACATATAAGGTCTGAAAAGTGTTCTTAAAGTCTCCAAATTATCTTTATTTCAAGTGAGATGTTAATTTCGTTATCCCGAGTCATTATTATATGTCTTAGAGATATTACAATGCGAATTTAGAGACATTTTATTTCAAGGCCTAGTTGTCCTGAAAATCGTGGATAATAAGCTTGAAAATAAGCGGTTTTCAGCGATATTCGGTAAAAAAAAATTCCTAAAGGTATTTATAGATCCGTTACGTCTATAAATACCTATTGGATGTTAGTAACTCTCTTTAAAAAACGTAAAAACGGAGAATACTACTTGTTTCGTCTAATGCAGACAAGGTCTGAAAAGTGGTCTGAAGTTCTCCAAAATATCTTTACTTCAATCCATATGTCAATTCATTTACCTCGAGTCATTATAACTCTATGTCTTAAAGATATTGCAGTGCGAATTTTTAGACATTTTATTTTAAGGTCGAGTTGTCCCGAAAACCGTTGATAATAACCTTGAAATCACCTATTTTTAGTGATATTCGGAAATCAAAAATTCTTTTTTGAAATTTATTTTCGCAGTTCTTTTTTACACATTTTAGTACATTTTGTATCTAACTTTCCATTTACTACCATTCACTAAAAAAAACTTGAAACCTAATTCTCTCCACTTCTCTCTATTGCCCATCCTTAACCTTTTTCAAATTCTTCAATGGCGAATGATTATTCCGCCATAGAACAAGTATTAAATTCAATAATAATCGATTTTTACGAATCAAATTGACTCTTTGTCGATATAGTTTTGTACTCCCTCCTAGTCGCTCATTTCTTCCCTCTTTCCTTATTGGGTAAGTCGGGTTTTCTTCCCTCTTTCCCTTTTTGGATGTGGGGTTGTGTGTTTTGTGTGGTCTAAATTCATTTGTATGTGGGGTAGTGTATTTTGTGTGGTCCAAATTCATTTCCTTAATTTTTGTGTAAAAGGGGAAGGGGAAGAAATGAGTGACTAGGAGGGAGTATCTTATTTTTATTTAATTTGGGTTTATGATGAAATTAGTAAGGGATTAAAATGGTATGGGATTGTTTGGGGTATTGGTTATCGTCGGTGGCCGACTAAGGTGGTCCATGGTGGCATATGGTATACTCACCGGCCAGAAGGATGATGATGAGTACATTGTACGTCTGTACTGCAGGTGGCATGCTTGGTTTTTTTTTCCATGCACTGTTGTCTGTGTGTTTTATTTTTTAATGTAGTATAATGGACTTTGTTTCACGCACAACATCCCCCACGTATAATGAACTTAAGCATGAGCGTGCTTTATGTGAGAGTTTATGTTCATTTTATGAAAGGAAATTTCTAATTCGTATGTCTAAGGTTTGAATAAATTTTGATTTGGATGTCGGTGATTTAAGTACAACCAATTTGGGTACATAAAAAGTAGATAATGCTCTTAAAATGATGGTGACACATATCACAAGAAGAAGAAATAGACTAACCCTTAGAGGATAGGGTAGCATTATGTAGGAGTATACCCCTACCAAACAAGCCACATGAAAATGGAAATACGGTGATTGGTATGAGTACACCCTAACCATTTAAGGTTGGTCCAACAAAAGAAAGGTAAGGTGATTTGTTAGGTTTTGAAATACCACGTAATGAGAGCTGATAATACAGTTAGAATGAAGTTAAAAGGAAAATAAGTAACAATAATCTTTTGATGATGAAGAAAAGAGCACTAAGTCAGAAATGTTCCAAGAGCTATCGATAATAACAAAGGATATCAAACCTCAAACCTGCGGTTGATGTGGAGAGGACGAGTCCAATTAGAAGGGTTCTAAAATGATATCTATATATATTAATCATATATCATACTTTTGGATACAAATATCAAAAGAGAGGATACGTGTAAATATTGAATGTTACGCAATGTAGCAACCCACACGACTTCTCTAGAAGAGGGCAAACCTGAATGAAAATTACTAAAGCGTTACACTTGAATGTCCATATTTCTAATAACTACCTTAAATTATGATGAGTCGGCTACATTGATGTTATGACAAAGAGAATCAGGAAGCTAGGACCCAAGAGATTTTGTTTGAGGGAGGGGCTCAATAGTGTTGGTAAGATACATACATACCAAGAAGAACAACGAGAATGAGTAGAAGAAAGTCATCGCGGGTCTAAGGGGTCTAACACTAAGTTGGTCAAATACACCAAATGATCAAGGAGAAAAGATCAGAGTAAATCAAGTTGTGTTAGAGTGATTGAGGTTTTGAAAAATTTTAGGCTTCAAGTTTAGTTAAAGGAGTACGTAGAAGGTAGCGAGAGCGAACAAAAAACCCTATCCAAGCGAGGGATAATGCCACATAATCCGGATGATGCGCTTAGAATGATGGTGACAGATGCCACAAGAAGGCTGAATAGGCAAACTTCGATAGAAGAGGGTAACACATATGAGAATTAATATGCCTCACAAAACAAGCCACGAGAAAAGATAAATACGGTGCTGGGTACGAGTACACCATGGTCATATAACGTTGGGACAAGAAAAGAAGGGTAATAATGTGAGGGTAAGAACACTCTTAGAATAAGAGAAGTCTAACGATAAATTTTTAGAGGAGTACCGAAATCTGATATAACAGTCAGAACGGGTTCAAAGAAAAATGAGTAACAAGAATAGTTTGATGGTGAAAAAGAAAACACTATTTTAGATATAAAGATCAAAAGAGACAAGTGGTGTACATATTGTATATAACGCAAAATTAAGCGAATTAAATTACAAATGAATTATCATTTTTATTTTGTTTTAATTACCAAATAAACGTCTCAAAATACTATTTACAGCAAAAAAAAAATGTGTCATTTAAGTGTTAATAGTATAGCTAAATAAAATCACAACTTGAAAAAATAATAATCGTTAAATCGAATTTTGTTAGCATTAAATTGTCCTACGATACTTTTTACACAATAAAAGGTAAACCGTCCTAACACGTTATATATTTAGCTAAATATTTTAGAATCCGTGCACCACACGGGTAACATACTAATACATTAATATTTCAAAACAAAGGGGTTGCATATGCACCCACTTCACCCCTTTGAATATGCTTTTGACTGCTACGGCGTCACACCTCTAACGTGTTTCACTTTATATTGGAGAATCGGTTTCTCAAAATCTACATCACACATTAAATATTTGTACGAGAAAAATTTCTCACAATTATTTCATTGAGTATGCCAACACCGATTTCAAACTTATCCGGATAATCTTGTTACTGTTTTCTCAATGACTATACACCTTAACAAAACTAAGATAATACTCTCGTCATCGCGGTCATTTATTTAGCATTTCAACTAGTCTTAAACCAGTTATTGTATTTGTTGTTTAATTTATTTAGCTTTTTATGGACAGTACGAAAATAAATTAGATAATTTCAAAGGCTCTCTTTCCACTAGAGAAGGTTTCAAAAGCTCTCAGCAATACCACAACGGATCTCTTTTCACCTTTACAAAACATTAACATGTCATTAAAAAAGCATAACTTGGATAACTTCAAAGGCTTACATAAAAAGGGTGCTATTTAAAATTTCACTGCAAGCAACACCCTCATCAAATACTCAATACATATAGTAAAAAAGATAGGTAGTTAAACATTCCATGACCAAGTATGATCCCGATTTTTTGCAACATTCCCTGCATGATCCCAATTTATCCCTGAAAAAATCAAAAATCTCACCATTTAAAGCCAAGAAAGAGAGGTAGTTAAACATTCCATGACCAGGTGAGCAAACTGATTAGGAAAATCTAAAGCTTCTAAAATTTTCCTTAAGAAACTCCAGTGTATACTGTCATAAGCTTTCCAGAATTCCACCTTAAGCATAACCCTTGGGGAACAAGCTTTCCTACAGTAAAGTTTCACAAGATCTTGCCACACCAAGATATTCTCCACAAAATCTCTCCCCTTCACAAAGGCACTTTGATTAGGGCTTATGATGAATGGTAGAACATCACTCATCTTGGTACACATAATTTTTGCAATTCACTTATACACGGTGTTACAAGATGATATTGGCATAAACTGTGTAATAGACTTAGACATATCAACTCTAGGAATCAATGTTAAAACAATGTTATTTATTTGCTTCGGCATATTACCATTCTGAAAAAAATTCAGGACATCTTCAATCACACTAGGGCCTGTGATATTTCTTGTTTATTTAAAGAACTGGATATTCCATCCATCAGGACCAAGAACCTTTGTGCCCGAAATGAGGAACATAGCCTTTTTCACCTCCTCGCCAGCTACATGTTTAAGTAAGATCACCTTTGAATCAGTGATGCGAATCTTACCTTTCTGAACAGTAGGAACATGGACCTTTGTGACCTCCTTACTAGGTCTCAAGATTTTCTTAAATACTCCTCAAATGCATCATTAATATTGAGTATTCTTATGGCACCGCCCATTAATATCCTCTATATTAATAACTTTATTTTTGCATCTTTGAGATCTCATACTAGCATGGAAATATTTTGTATTGCTATCCCTCTTAAGAGCCCAAGAAGATTTGGCCTTTCCTTTAGGAACTGATTCTTTGCTTTTATCATCATGGCATAATAACTTAAAAGAGCTCTTTCAAATTTAATAAGCCCGCCATTCGTAGGATTAGCTCTTAATTCTTCCTAAATTTGATGCAAAGCCAACAAGGTAATTGTGGTGTTATCCTCAATATTATTAAAGGACTTGTTTTTCGAACTCTTTAATTTGTCTTTCAACATTTTTAACATAGAAACTAATTGCATGAAGATACCATCAATCCTGATATTTCAATGAGTTGTGACTAGTTGCTCAAAACCAAGGCTAATTACTTAAAGAAGACCATTTTCCTATGTTCCTTGTTCCTTTTCACCAAACTATACAACACATAGACAGTGATCAAATAAACCTTATGGCATGAAGTTAGCAAAAACCTTTGGGTACCGCCTAAGCCAATCAAAATTGACTAAAATCTATCAATTCTATTATAAACTCCGGTCTCTCACATACTAAAGTACTTAAAGTACACCTTTTTTCCTGTGTTCCTTTTCACCAAATAAACCTTATGACATTAAGGTAGCAATAGCCTCAAGGTACTGTCTAAGCCAATCAAAGTTGACTAAGAATCTATCAATTTCGCTATAAGCTCTGGTCTCCGGCCAGACCTTGTTTATTGTTCCAAGTGAAAAAGGAACTCATGCATGGCAGTATGGCACTATATCTTGGAGTTGACAATGATCAACACACTCCTGAAAAGGTACAATCTCAACCAACGTTACCTTAGACCCTATCCTTTCATGGAATGAGATCAAATTATTAAAATCTCCTCCAATGGCCCACGTATCACTAATTCACTACCACCACTATAATATTTCGAATTTATTCACCCCTCATAAGTGTTTTATTAAAACCATAAACAACACCCAACCAAAAGCTTCTATCATTAAACTTATTCCACACAAAATAATAGATAGTCTCACTTGTGATACCTACAATGTTCACATCAAAACACATAGGATTTCAAGTAAGCCACACTTTGCCACCTTTATGTAAACCATTATTAGAACAAATAGCCCAGCTATAATAGGCATTTGACGATCACAAAGTCATGTGAAAAAGTTTTAATATTTTTGAAATGTTTCTTTTAAAGACGAGCCAGAAACCACAGTGACATGCATTGTTGGTTTTGAAGCACTTAACACTTACTCGAGTTTATCGATTTTTATACAACACCATGACTCTTAGTGTGACAATGTTCATCTTTGATCATTCTTGTGCAACCTTGATTGATGAATAAAGCTTTTAAAGTTATAAGATTAAAACTTAAGATACCTACAATTAAATAAATAATAAGATTAACTTTTCTTAGACATCATCTACAAATATTAATATTAAATTGGGCCGTAACATAAATGTATCGAAATTTTAAAGTTATGGTCTTTTGGCCTTATAAGATGGCGGGCCCCTAAGAACAAGCTTGAAAATTTAAGGAAAAGCTTAAGATTATGATGGATAAAAAGACCAAATGAAAATGATTATACCTGATATGCTCGTGTATATGAGTTGAAAAACAAATGGTATTGACTATCGAAATGATAGATTGATAGTGTGTTGAGAGTAATTGAGACACAAATTCTCATTGAAGACGGTGCATATCCGTCTTTAATGAAGACTTGTCGAACTCTGTCTTACAAGGAGACAAGTGGGGAATGTCTCCACTTGCCTCCTTGTGAGAGGGAATTCGACATGTATTCATTGAAGACGGATATACGCCGTCTTCAATGAAACTTACTGGTATTGAGAAATAATTTGAGCAGAAGATACGGAGTAATAATCAAGTGAAACGATATCAGTCGATCCAGCCTCTTTTACATACATATGCTTACAAATGTACTACCATTACAAAGAGTATACTAAACAGAGTAACAACATGATAAAAACAGGGAATATAATAAATAAGAGAATTCAGAAAATTGTACACGAATCATGTACGACAAGAGGTGAGCTTGCAGGGAATTAGAGCATGGCCACCTGAATTAGCCCTCTTGAACCTAAGGGCAGTGAGCATGACGGTGCGGTTCGAACCAGCCAACGCAGCGTTGAAGTGAGTGAAGACTTGGAAGGCATTGTATGGGAAATGAAAGTTGTTGTAGGAGTTGAGAAGGGAGGTTACAGCTTCCCTTAAGAGAGTCTTGTACGGGTCACCTCTGCCTTGTAGCCCTTCATACAATGTCATGTCTTTTCCATACTTGCCCGCCGCTAGCGGACCAAACACTAGACCTACTCTCATATCTGGTTTCATTGCTCCCCATTTGCATTTGTACTTGGTCATCATCCATTTTCTGATATAACAACAACATTTGCTCAATGTCTCAAGGCCTTGGGTAATAAAATCAACATGGAAACGTTTGATGTTATGCTATAGAAACATAGGGAGTATTTTAAAAGTTGTAAACTAGGGTCTACTACACCCATTATAGTAATTAAGTACTCCTTAAAAAAGAACAGATAGACTTACTGATATGAACAGGCTGTTTGTTGTAGGAAGGGCGAAGGAGGAAATGGAGGCAATCCTAGCATAGGCGGTAGCCTGAAGACCGGAGTAAACTCCCTGGGCGGCGTGGAGGGTGACACAGGGGTGGCGGAACCAACTGACGGGGGTGGTGAATGTGTAGTGGGGGAGGATGAGGATGAGGATGAGGTTGAACAATAAGACATAGGTTGAGCAGGTTGAGAAATCAAGGGATCAACAGTATACATTGCGAAATCAAACATGGTAAACATTAGCCTAGCTGTTTTGGGCGGGCCTGTAGCCGCCCCACATGAATTTGGTGAGCCTGTCCTATTACTGTTAGCTGAGATTTGAGTATAACATCTACTTAGGTCAGGTGTGCCGCGAAAAGTCATGCCATAATCTCCCAACATATTTGTTGTACATTCTTCGACCATTATCATTTGGCCATCCGTCCCTGGACATACCATCGCGACCTTCATTCCTGCAAATGCACAATATCAAGTATCAACCAATGCAATGCACCAAAATAGATTTGTTACATACACATACACAATTACACATACATTACTGATTGACATATTTAGACATACCTGAGAGAGGGTAATCAAATACTGAGACTTGACCATCTTTGCACTGATCACAGAAAACAGTGCCACTCACCATTGTTCCTCCTGTAACTCCATGAATGGTGACAGCAAGAAAGAAAAGAGATATGATGAGTGAGTATAGCTTACTCATTTGACAATGGAAGTTGGAACTAAGGAATTTGAAAGCACAAATTTAAGTGAAGACAATAGCCACGGGATTCTAAGCTTTATATACATCAATCAATCAATCAATCAAGTGGCAATAACTAGTTGCTAGGTAGTAAGTAGTAGTTAGTACGGAAAAGTGCAACAATCAACTGTTTCTTTTCTTTTAATTAAGAAGCTTTGAAAATTTTCAAGGTTTTCACATTTCATTACATTGCACTTCAGCTTAAGGTTTCTTTCTCATTCGAATTGGGGAAAGCTACAAATCACTATCGACTGTCAAATTTGGGCTGTAATCATATTACCTCGATCAACTTAGCAGTCATCTTTTACTGTTTCGCTTATGAGTAGCTATCGTAATTAGTCATGCTATTCTTGCTTCGTGGAGAATAAGAAACCAAATACTTACCCATACACACCCGAATTAACAGGGTAATAAATACCAACCCAACAATAGTTAGGACTTTTAATGTAGGATTTATATGATAATCCAAGTATCAAATTCTTGACAGTTTGGTACGACAGTATAAGGGATTGTTGGAAGCATTGATGATGGTCATGCGTGCTACATAATAGTACATCTCATGTGAATTCAACAATCAACAACTAGAATAAGATTTTAACATCACTCCTTTTCTCCTTGACCTCTCCTTTAATGTTCATCTTTATTTATTCCCTGTAACATTCACATTTCACACTGCATTTGTCAAAGGAAAGTACACTGATGGTCGCCCATCCGTCCCAAAAAAAAAAAATTGGACAGAAGGAATACACATAGTTATAGAGAGACTAGAATGTCTACTCCGCCTACTGCAACTTTAAGCAGTGAAAACAGGAGAAATAATGTGAATGAAACTCGAGTATAAATAAAATGATAAAATGTATCCAAGAGTATCTTTTTTTCTTAATCATCAATGGCAATCACATATTGCGTTGAGAATAAAGGAAAAAAACACACGCAGATAAATTAATTCAAGGAAAAACACATTCAAATAAGTGTTGATAAAGTTAGGGGAACAAGCGTGAGTGGAGTTTACTACAAAAATAAAGAAATTAAAACTACAGCCTTTCTGGGGGGCCTAAACAATGTACCCATTCCATTCTAAAAGTCCACTAACAAAAATGAAACTCATCACAACACAACTAATGCCATAATATAGATCTTCAACTGTGTTTTGTGTCTCGGTATTCATCATCTTTAATTGTCTTCAGAGGCCTTCTCACTGCTCCCACTTATCTCATCACTCTTCTCCCCTGTCTCCGCGCTATCATCAAGAAAGAGAAAGGCAAACCGCATTAGAGAAAGGGAAACCTAATCAAAATAGCTCGTTACAAGAACCGACTCAAAATGAACTACTTAATCAAGTGAACTAGATATGTGTTTGTGCTACTATGTCGGGCAAATATCACATATTATGGCATTTCTATCCTTTTATTTGCAACTAACAGATTTTAAAGGCACGTATTTAAAAACAGAAATCATGTGCCGAATAGGGAATTGGATCCCCTTTTGTGTATCCACTATCTATTAGTCCGGCAATTACTCTCTTCAAAGAGTTTCACCAACTTGCTTAAACCATTTTAACTATAAATACAATCCTATAAGTTAATGTATGATAGTAGTGCCACAAGACTGTCTCATATGATAATTTGAGTCTCTACGTACAACTTTAGGAGGGTGTACAGGCAATGCGTCAGTCGGATGCAATCGTCTATTAACAACCAGGCACTAAATGTGCATCCAACAGCAGGTGATTTATCATACAAATCACCCCAACCCTAAAGTACAATAAAATGAAGAATAAAATTGGCACAGATCCCATGTAAGAACCTATTTTCAATATTACTGTCAGAAAATAACCTTGAAGCTTGCTACCGAATTACTCCCTCCGTCCCGGTCATTTGTTTACCTTTTCATTTTTGGGCGTGTCTCATTCATTTGTTCAACTTGGAAAGTTTTTGATGATTTTTTCATGAGTAATTTGATTCTCCAATGGGACTATTGTCCACTTGTTATCCAATAACAATACCAAGAAATGGTCTCATCCCCTCTCCTGGGTCTTTGTGCCAAAAGTGATGTAAAATTTTCTCAAAAAGTAAAGGTAAACAAATGACCGGGATAGAGAGGGTTGGAATGGAGTTAGATACCCAAGGCGTTCTAACTCTATTCCAAAATACACCAACCAAACATTGGAATGGAGCAAATCCATTCCAAAAAGGCCAACCAAACACCCCCTTGATCTTCCCCCGGCATATCTCTCCTTCATCTCCCATTATTCGATAGAAGTGGAATCTTCTTCAGTTTTGAGAGCCAAAATCAAAAGATCAAGTCTTTGAAGCTAAGAGGTGAAAAGAGGTCTGATGTAGTTGTTACACATAACAATGAAGGATGACTCGCCATATGAATGTTGGGCAGGGGTTTGTTAGGTGAAAATGAAGTAGGGATTTGGATAAAAAGATGGGCTCTTCTTCGGTTTTGAGAGAGGAAAGTTTGAGTCTTTGGAGAAAAGATGAGAATGTGGGTTCTACTTTTGAGAGGGGAAATATCGAGTATTTGGAGATAAGTTGAGGTAAGTGGTGAAATAGAGATTGCGAAGAGTTTTGAAACGGTTGTTACACAAGAACTAAGGATGGCTGCAATAATGGGTTGCCTTTACATTTATAGAAGGAGGACTCCATTGATGAATTTTACAAAGATTGAAATTATAATTAAATCGACTTTAAGAAAGAGGATGAAAGTGAAAGATGAATATTTACAAAGAAAAAGTAGGTGCCAATTGGTCATTTTACGGTGAAAACTAAGGGAAAGTGCCACTTTGCATTTTTTTTGGCTGGAAACTTGAAGAGGTAGCAACTAGTATAAAAAATCACTCAATTTTGAATTAATAATCTTACATAGGAAGTAAATTGTAAGGTACTGAAAAGGTAGTACATAACCAATTTAGTCTAAAATAAATAAATAAATAAGCATATATAAATGGCTACCCGAGAGCAGTGAAACTGTCTAGGAGTTGGGAGTCTAGCTAACTATATTCCAAAGGTCCCTAATCCTTCCCAAGGATCTAACCTTCTCAACAAACAGCTAGGTGTGCCACTATGAGTCTATGACCATTGGCCACAATGCCACATAAAAAGTAATTGTAAGTAAACCGCCTTCAAACTTCAAAGTTCAAACAATTCTGTATTCCTCTGTCTTTCCCTTATGAAAACCACATATGAAGTGCGAGAATGCACCAGCACCAAAGAGAAAGTCCTAAAACACAGAATGTTTCAGAATCAAAGGAAATCTAAATTCCAGCTAGCATATATTGAGTAATCATATCACTTTCTTCACTAGCAAAGCATCCGCAAATCACTTAAACAAAATCCAGGGTCTAATTAAGAGGTTGTCCGGCACGGTAAATCCAGTCCTAACTCCTAAGTCATGCCTTTAAATCTAAAAACCGCCCTAAAAGAATAAAATCACGCATAGCTATGCATGATAAAAGGCGATATAAAACATAGCCAGGACCATCTGATTGAATGTACAGAGCAATATAATTAGAGACAAAATAACAAGTGATGCGTGTGCACCAAATAAGCAGCTTACAACTTTCACAGGTCAATCATTCCTAAGTTGATAGCGGTAAAGGGTTTAGAAAACACCGAATTAAGTTGACATGTTATCATAAGATTCATAACTATTGTACTCCAACAGTTAACTTGTTTCCTAAGAGAATTGGATTGCATCTAAGTGTAGAAAAATATGATACAAAGTTGAATATTGGGTAATACTCTAGAATGAGTGTTTGATGAGAATGGATTGAGGTTGTGATGAAAAATATGTATTCTATGTGATAGTGATTATGATATTCAATTGATGATATTCATAGTGAATCAAACCTTGGAGTGGGAGTGGGAGTGGGAGCAGCAGCAGCATTGGACAGCGAGTCGGGCTTCCTCCAAGCCCTAACAGTAGTCCTATCATCAGCAGAAGCATCAGGTCTAGTAGCAGCAAGGCCAAAGCCTCTTCTCCTACCAATACTATCAAAACTAGTACCTCCTCTTTCAACTACCTCCTTCATCTTGACTGCCTCCAATTTCTCTTCAATCTCCTTCCAATCCTGACCCTTTTCCTTCAACACCTCCTCCCTGGGCCTGGCAGCCCCAAACGGATTCCCCTTGGGCTTCCCGCCTTCCACAACCTCGCCCACACTCGCTTTCTCTTCAGCTTTACTATCAGCAGCAACAGGTAATGTCCTAGGCTGCAAATTCAGCCTGGGGCGTCCACTTGCAGTTGCAGTTCCAGTTCCAATGTCCTTGTTCTTGACCCAATTATCGACGTCAGCAGCGGGTCCAGTGGCCTCGAATCCCACCTTCCTGTCTCTCCTAGTGGCGGCCCAGCTGTCGACCTCAGAAGCAGGTCCAGTGGCTCTCTTGGTGGTGGCCCAGTTATCGACGTCATCAGCCCTGCTGGAACCAAAAAACCCCATCTTCTCCCTCCTCTCACCTCTCTCACTCCCAAACTTCTTCCCTTTGGACCAGTCATCCACCTCATCAGCCCGAGAGAAACCCGAATCCCTTTCGGAGGCACCAGAAGAGCCGAAAGAAGGAAACTTTTTAGCCTTGGACCAATCATCAGCATCGTCGGCTCTAGAAGAGCCGCCCATATCCCTATCCTCCCGGGAAACCCTAGGTCTGTCTCTATCAGACCTGTCGGGGCCGCCGTAATTGCGGAATCCGCCGCGGCGAGAATCGGCAATTTCCTCGGCGGTGCGCTCGCGGGGGCCGGTGGGGAGGACGATGTCGGCAGGTGCGGCGGAAGCGGAAGGGGGTTTGTAGTTGGAGAACTCGGCTAGGGAGAGGGTTTGTTTGGACTTCTTCTTGGGCTTGGTGGTAGTGACGGCGGCGGATAGGGAAGGGAAGTCGGCGGCGGGTGGGGAAGGGAGTTTGGTGGCGGCGGCGGCGGCGGCGGCAGAGAGATCTAACTGATGTTGGGTGTTGAGTTCGTCTTCGTGTTGTTCGGAATCAAGGGCCCATGCACCGGGCTTGGCCCATACAGAGGAAACAGTTGCAGCCATGCTTTGGTTCTGCTCTCTGTCTATCTCTCTCTATCTCTATCTCTTTCTAATGTGTGTAAGTTAGATTTGTGTGATGTTATTTTTTGGTTGCAGAGACGGAATTATGTGGTATTAGAAGACACAAGAGACAAGGGTAATTCTAATTCCCAAGGAAAGTTGCGTGAGGATCCAGCTAACTTACTCTACTCTAATCTACTCTCATGGGTTATTCTTATGGCCCATTCACACTAACCACAATTATTCTTATTGGGCTCACACTTCTTTCACTCTAATCCACTTTAACAATTCTGTCTCTCCCCCATACAAATTACACAAACCCTCTTATAGCACCGTCTTATAGCATAGGACTACCTGAAAAAAGTCCAAAAAATAATATTTTATTTCATTCATATTTTAATAATAATAACTCGACATTTTATGATAAAAACTAATATATATAAATGTGCAGGTTATCAATATAAATTTATAGATTATCAAAATAAAATATTTTTTACAAATTTATTAAGTAAACTATTTCACCTTTTGGTTAATAGACTAGTCTTATATTTAAAGTGCTCTTATACAACAATTTGTGTACAATCAAACGTTTTATAATAATACAATAAATATTCGTTTCATTTTTATTACTTTATCCGTTCAAAAACAATTTGTCTTATTTGACTTGTGTCGTCAACATTAATAAGTATTTATAATTTAAATGTAACTCAGGTCGTTGCAACTTCTAAGGGAGTAGGTTCTTAAGACACCACAAGTCCACAAATTTTGGGCTCTTTCGATGTTTAATTGTTAAAAAAAATATACTAGTATAACTTGAAGATTGGGTCGTTTGGTTCAATAAGTCGAAATAAAATAAAATGGAGTTTGATAGTATGGGAGTATCCATTAGGTATGGAATAGATCAAATACATTCATTCCATTCCAAAGTAGTCAACCAAACACCCGCACATATCAATTTTTTTGGTTGTGTGTAATGCCTTCACGGTCTGCTCATTTCGTAGCTTCAATTTTATGAACTTTTCATAGGATTTGTAAAGGTCATACACCATGAAAAAAATGTCAAATCTTAGTTATGATTCTTAGTTTAGCTTACTTCATTTTGCATTCATAGAACACTTCAGTTTCACATTCAATGTTTCTTGTTACAAAAGGTGTACTATAAAATATGTCTCTTTAGTGACTGCTAGCAAATAAAAATCACTTACATTTTTAATTACTTGTTAATGTTTGTCCGTTGCTTTTATTAATCATATTGCTTACTTTTAGCCCATTTGTGTGTTGGTCGTTGACTAGTAGAATTACCGACACACGTCTAGATTCCGAGAAGTGTCCTAGTCGTTGATCCATCCCTAGCACGAAACCTTAGGTTGCTTGCGTTATTGTCTTGCTCTGAGCAAGGGTGCGCGCTACAACTCAGAGAAAATATTGGACTGTGACACTATGCTTTTATCATAAGGAAGAGATGAGTGTTGAGAATAGAGAAATGAGAAAGGATAATAAGGAGATAGAAGAGAGCATAATAATAATAATAAAGAAAAGGGAAGATAGCTAGGATAGTGAGAAAGGGAAAAACTGTATGGGTGGAACCTTGAAATGAATAAAATATATTGGCGGCCCAGTTTCGAAACTCCAAAGCAGCAAGCTAATGAGTTAAACCCCGCACGCAAAGTCCAACAAATGAAAGCAAAATAGCACTATTCATTTTGTTTTTTTGTTTCCCTTTGCTGGACTATTGAGGCGAGCCTAAGCAAAATAGCACTATTTATGTTAGTAGATTTGATGTCTGTAACAAATATTTTTTTTTAGTGAATGAATGTAGTGAGAGTCTAACGAACTTAAAGCATATACGGATAATTAAAACTATTTTTGGTGTATGGATATAGGGAGAGACTATTTTTATAAGCTGGAGTTAGCAGGTTAAATATTCTCCGTATAATAATGATCAAGCGAATTTCCACAGGAAGCAATTGTTTAATGTGCTTACACAACGAAAAACTTCTATGCAACAATCATAATTAGTGATGTCGATATAGGTCACTAAAGCAACGAAGATAATAATTAATTTTGAATGAAAGAAAAGGAGTAAAATTGAAATTCTAATAGGCGAGTCCCACTATCTTGGGGTCTTCTACAATAGGAAAAAAAATTGAATGAAAGAAAATAAATTATATAAATAGAGTAAAATGGAATCAATAATAAATTACAAAAATTTATTACTCCGTATAAAATAGTAATAAGAGATGTAATAGTAAGAAATAATAAGAATTTTAAAAAGATGGTCTGACTTAACCTTTAGTTTGAAAAGGAGTAGTGAAATACTTTAGTAGCAAGAGCTAAGAAGTGACGTCGGTGGGTCTGTTTATCAACAAAGTTGGGAAATTCCATTATCTCACTAACTCCCAAAAGTTGTAGATTTCTGTGCTCTTCACCATCCACCTTTCTCACTTGCAGTCTTACACACATCATTAAGAAAAGAAGAAGATGGGACTAAGCAACAACATAACAGCAATACTTAATTTCATAGCACTTTTATGCTCAATCCCCATAATAGCCTCAGGCCTATGGTTAGCATCTAAGGCCGACAATGAATGCGTCCACTTATTCAGATGGCCTGTCGTAATACTAGGTTTCCTCATTATGGTCATTTCATTAATGGGTTTCATTGGTGCTTACTGTTACAAGGAAGGCCTCTTGGGTCTTTACCTTTGTTGTATGGCCATCCTCATCACTTTGCTACTCATCCTCCTCATCTTCGCCTTTGTCGTTACCCGTCCTGATGGCTCCTACTGGGTTCCTGGCCGCGGTTACAAGGAGTATCACCTGCAGGGGTTCTCTAGCTGGTTGAGAGACCATGTTGCTAGTGATGATTATTGGCCTAAAATTAGGAATTGTTTGACTGATACTAATTTCTGTGCTAAGCTTGATACTACTCCCTATATGGCTGCACCTCAGTATTTCTTTGCTCATATGTCGCCTCTCCAGGTATGTACTAACACTTCTTCTCTTATGGCACCGTCTCATGATATCACTAATTCTCATCCAGACATAACCGTAGCCATAAGCGCTTTTTGTACTAGTCATAACTGAGTACATGTGCCTCAATTTAAGTTAGGGTGTAAGGGTTTTACATTATATTAATCAGAGACCGCCTTTCTTGGCATGAAAATAGTTAGCACAATGTTACAGTTGACAGTCTAAAATGGAAAAGGCCAGCACTTGGAATTATATTATATATTCCTTGGATAATCATTGGGTTTCTACTTTCTAGAGTGTCTGAGTATCCGATAAAAGCTGCATTTCTGACCAACTTTGGCTGCTACATGAGCAGAGTTATGAAATGGGTAAACTAGTAACATGGGTATTCAGTATTCTTCATGTATATTCAACTGAAATGCAAGTAGAATATGACTTAAACTGCATAAATAGTGAACTAAGTAGATGTATTCCTTTGAGCTTATCTTTTGGCAGTAAGAAATGATGGGAGTGAACAAGTCTTATGTTTGATGATTGCTTATTAGTAGTTGATTAATGTTCTACTATTAACAATCTAAATCTAATTAATCAGAAAATGGGGCCTACAATATGGTGTATAGTAAAATGGAACTTCATGTGGTCGACCATTGCTATTCATTAATATTTAATCAATGTGGTCCACTAGTACTAGTAGTTGCAATAATGTTCTATCACCATGTCTTAGTGAAAACTCAACACTATTAGTGATGTTTAGGCGTGCCTACTACCTCGGATCCGGAGGCAGTTATAGCGCTCCATTGGTTTTACATGCGCTATATGGACATCTAGTGCTAAGGAAAATAAAGTGGTTGGACAGGGGTTAAGTAAGTGGTACAAGTATATACCAAATTACCCTTTTTCTTTGGTCATTTAGGATATTGAACACCTAGCTATTAAAAAGAAATAAAAGAATCAGTTCCGTAAAAATAGTGTTTTGGATGCTCCTGTTGGTAAATTGAGTCTCGGGTGTAAAATTGCATCTCCAACAAGGCAACAACTGTTCCTAGTAGGATTTTTCGAAAATGAAAGTGGAAATTACATCAATTTCAAAAGTAGGTATATAAATAACAAGAAAAGGGTCATTTTCAAACAGGGAATCATCTTTACGGTCGCGTCCAAGGAAAGTGCTATGTTCTATGAGAATAGTACAAGACTAGGATAATTCAATAATATGAGAACGTGGGTTGTTTTGATTTTCGAATAGAAAGTCATCCAATAAGTATTTTAGACAAATAATTTCCCTTTAGTTAAGCTGATAAGTTAAACTGGGGAAGGATTAGTTTATTAACTAGGGCTTGTCAGTGGAAGTTGGTGCAATATTTCATAGTGGTGAAAACATACTCAAGGATATCACTATAAGTCTGTAAGGGTAGTTTTGATGCTGATGGATTTCAAACTCAGGTTATGATATCACCACTAGATGTCTCTACCGTTGTTAATCTAGATGACATTTGCAATTTCTTATTATCATGCCAATGCTTGAATCTGTATACTTGGTTTTTATCCTTATACCTAATATTCAAAAACAAACTAAAGTGACATCTTTTGGTGTCACAGATGATTTTGTTCTTAGTTTTTTTGGTTTGTTGTTGCAGTCAGGATGCTGTAAACCCCCGACAGCATGTGGATACCAGTATGTAAACCCAACAATGTGGATCAACCCAGCAAACCCAGCAGCTGACCAGGATTGCTCGGTATGGAGCTCTGACCCGAGCATGCTATGCTATAACTGCAGCTCTTGCAGGGCTGGGCTTCTGGGAAACCTAAGGAACGAATGGAGGAAGGTGAATATCATCTTAATTGTTACAGTGGTGGTTCTCATCTTTGTATATGTGATTGCTTGCAGCGCATTTCGTAACGCACAGACCGAAGACCTCTTCCGCCAGTATAAGCAAGGTTGGACTTAGCCTTTCTTAGAGTTTGGTGAAATTGTTCTTATGAAAGAAGTCGATTTTGTATATAATAATAATCTAATGTCTAAGTGTGTTTGATAGAATTAAGATAAACAAGCCTGTTAGTGCGCTCTTAGTAATGTTACATTGTGAGAAGAAATTATGAAAATCAGGCTTTTATAGGCAAGTATCGGATTCCACTGACTGAATGAAATTGTTTGTGTTTGGTTTTTCAAAGTGGATAACATTTGTATTTGCTCCAATCATATAAGATGCAAGTTTGATCAGCAATCTCATAAATAAGTTTCTTTTATGAATCTTGTCATTTCCTCATTGGTACTAATCTCCTACTCCTAATATCTTCTTATATTCCTTTATTTTGTACAAGCACCTTGATCACTTGAATTGCAACCAATTACTTAATACAGTTTTGTTTCAGTGCAAGTCTAACATGTGAGTGGGTTTTAGTGTTCTGGATGCATTTTTTTTAGGTTAATTAAATTAACTTCTGTATTGCTCCACTCGGCTGGAATAAAAATAATTGACACACAACATGAAATAACCAAAATGACGACAAGATAATGGTGAGAAAGGTCTAACCTTGAAGATGCCGACTGAGGCCGTTAGCGGAATTACTTGGAGGTGATACTCATAAGCGATCAACTTTTGAAATTCCTCTGCATCAATAACCAAAAACAAATAAAAAAAATTCTTACTACAGACTGCCCATAAACTAAAAATTCCAATTTGTCACCAGCTTGGTGATCCAAAGACAATGCACTGTACACGACACTACGCTGGACTTCCTTATCTTCCGTGAAACTGGTAGCAGTTTAGAGCTTGTGACAGATACAAAATAGGGAAATCAACAACATTCATTCATCCCATGGGAAATTAGTAGAGTACAAAATTTATAGGGAGGCCAACACTTGCAACCTAGTGATTTATTAATGATGGCGATGATTAAGAATCTGTAGACCAGTTTCAGTGTGCTTCTTGAGTGGAATATAGTCTGCTGCATTGTACAAATAACTCAAGTGGTCTTTTATCACCACAAAAATCAGACATTGAACGTGTTCAAAGCAATCAGACCATCAAATTTCTACAATATTATCATAAATCTTCTATCAAGTGTTTCCTTGCTTGCAAAACATATCGATATGATGTTACCTACCTATTCTGTCTCTACACAGGACACTTGTATAAATAAACGAGTTTGAGAAGTTTACAACATACACATTTGGAACGAAGGACGTCGCACAGACCAACCAGGGTTACCCTCGGCCTGCAAAAGTAACACAATAGTGAGAACAAAGTCGCAGCCCGTCTGAGAAGCAAGAATAATTCAAGTTCCTGTGGAGGCTTCAAGTCTAAATCAGCTGGTTTCATTCATATTCATTAGCAAAACAAGAAAACAAGGCAGAAATAAGATAACAGGAATTACATGTTTTCTTCATAGTATTGTTTGTTTACTTATTTCATTTACAATACATGAACAAAACACACTACACACCAATTTTATCTATAGGGTGCACAAATCAAGCAAAGCAAACACACTTAAACTAGCTATCAGGTGTATCCATAACAGGAAGTGGTGGGATGCTCTGCTCATGCATAAAGAAGTTTAGGGGGTCGACCTTCGTCTTAATCTGGACCAACCTATTATAATTATTCTTGAAGTACATGGACCCCCACGGACTTGCTTGTATAAAGCTAGCATTCCCATTTTTGTCCATACCCAAATCGAGATCCCGATAGTTGACATACGCTTGTCGAGGGAACGACGATACATACGGGGTCATATAGTTATGCACCTGCCTAATCCATTCCATATGCATACTTTCACTAGCACTCCCATCTTGCCATGATACCACATATTGGATCATGCATATGGTCTCATTTCTGTGAGGAAACGGTATTTGAGATTCCGCTATCTTACTCATCATCCCACCAAAAGGATTCCAAATCATTAGCGCCCCATCATCTTGCACGAACCTTTTCCATAAACCTTTAAGGCCATTTTCTGGGACGGGATTTGTTAGAAAGTCCGACTTGGCCTTGAAGTAATTTATGAAGGCAGGCTTCGCTTGGAGTAGTATCTCTGGTTTCGTGCCAGGTGGGTTGTTGGCAATATAAAGGACTGATTCAATCCAACTCACTTCAGAGAGATCCTTTTGCTGTAATCCCAATTCGGGGAAATCACGTTGAGTGATTTTCAGTAACTCATTTCCTTGTCCAAGAAACAAGGCCTGGAATATACCGATTACGGTTTTATCACCTTGCTGGTTTTTGGTGGGTTGTAAGATGACTCTAATAAAGAGATTTTCATCCATTTTTGGAGCAACTTGTTGCCATTTGTACAAGGCTTGTGTCAAACCTTGCTCCAAGGTTTTCACAACGGTAAACACTGTCACTTTCTCTGGTACCGGGACTAAACCAATCTTCCATGCCAAAATAATTCCAAAGTTACCACCTCCCCCTCCTCTAATTGCCCAAAATACATCCTCTCCCATCGTCTTTCGGTCAAGCACTTGGCCATTGGCATCAACCATTCTTACATCAATGGCATTGTCGGCTCCAAGACCATATTTTCTCATCATAGAACCATAGGCACCTCCAGTAATATGGCCTCCGACACCCAAGCTAGTGCATAAACCGGCAGGGAAACCATGGGTCTCGCTCTCTACAGAGATCCTGTAGTAGAGCTCACCTATGGTAGCCCCCGCCTCCACCCATGCACTATTATCTTCAATATCAACTGTGACCATCCTAAGCTTGGCCAAGTCGAGTATAACAAAGGCGCCGTCCATCTCGGATGCATATGAGATGCCTTCATAGTCGTGGCCCCCACTACGAACTCTAAGCTGAACCCCGAGCTTTCTCGAACATGTAACAGCAGCCTGGACATGGGATTCATGTGTTGGCATCACAATTAAAGCCGGTTTTTTAACAGAAGGCATCAAATACCTAAGGTTAAGGGCTGTGGATTGAAGGACGATAGAGAAGGAAGAGTTGGTTGGAGAATAACACGATGGTGGAAATAGAGCATAAGAGGGTATGTTTGCATGTAGACACTGAAGAAAATTATGTTCAAATAAGTTAGCCGATCCCCATGATGCATAGGTTATCAGAACAAAAAGAATCGACAACGATTTTAAGGTGTCTGAAGGCATAATGATCCTTGAAGGAGGAATGACTACCTTTGGCAGTTGATTTTATAGAGTATGTATGCATGATGGATACACTTGACATAATGTGTATGTCATGCTTATGCTTGAATGTCTTTTTCATAGTACAAGCAGTTATCTACTAATGCCTGGATTACTGGGTTTCCACTTTGTTGGCGGCTCCCTCTGAGCCACTTGCTGATTTGATTTAAGTGGGAATAATTCTGAACAAGATTTTTAAGTGTGAAGATATGTAGCCTGAAGCTTGAGAATTAATGATGCAACATGCAATATTATAAGATGATCTAACCTTGCAGTCTGAGTAAGATATGTTTATATGATCACTTGGAATCTATAGATCCTCTTAGACAATTAGAGAAAACGCATTGTTAGTTGGTATATGTATGTATATCAATGGATACCCTTTTTATGTATCCATAATCTAACCACAATGTCAGCAGACCAGTTAGAAATTTAATGCTAAAAGGAAAAGGGCAGTTAATATTTTAGCAGGAAGTTGAGGTATAACAAAATTATGCAAAGTGCCTGAAAGCCGATGTCAGTGGTTGAGGTTGTTTGCAGTTGACTCAATGTGAAAATCATATTAGCTTTGTACTGAGTGATTGCTATTTTGTACTAAAAAGAAAACACATGGAATCTATGGAGCTATACCTTGAGCATGAAATTTCGAAAAAGAAAGGCGTACAAGCATAAGAGTTTGTCCTACAGTTTGAAGAATTGAAACAAAGCATGAGAGTAATACTGGAAATGAAATAAAAGTATAGTGATTATGAAATACTCCAAGTAGCAGAGGCAGATTGTTAAGCGTAGAATATTAAAAGGAAATTAATAATGTTAGGTTAAGTTAGTCTTGTTTTGGATTAATACTCCCTTGTCTGGTGGGTATCATTTTCATGTGTTAAGTCGGCATAGGGATGGATTGTAATAACTCCATTTAAACTAGAGCCGATTGAAATAGGAGTCTGTCTGTCTGTCTGTCTGTGTAGTAGTAGCAGCAGCAGCAGCAGCATCATCATCATCATCATCAAACAAGGAATAATAAAGAAATGGAGATGGTAAGTTACAAGGAAGGAGATATTTATTAAAATGGCCCTAAAAGTGGAGCACCGTAACATAAACTCACTTAACTCTTAATTAATTAAGACCACCACACTAACAAACAAACAAACAAACAAGGAAAGAAAGACAGACAGACAGACAGATAAGAGATGAGATCTAACTCCATCATCTAACTCCATCATCTAACTCCATCTAATAAGCAACATAATAATACTTATAAATTTAAAGACCAAAGGAAACAGTCTTAGAGCTGGCCACAATCAGCAATAACAACAGTCTTAGCAGTACGACCACTGCTGGACCCCACCTTCTCAATATCCTTGACAACATTCATCCCTTCAACAACCTGTCCAAACACACAGTGCTTTCCATCAAGCCACTCAGTCTTAGCAGTACAAATAAAGAACTGAGATCCATTTGTGTTCGGACCCGCGTTAGCCATCGAAAGAATACCCGCTCCTGTGTGCTTCCGAACGAAATTCTCATCAGCGAACTTCGCACCATAAATACTCTCCCCTCCGGTACCGTTTCCGGCAGTGAAGTCACCACCCTGGCACATGAATCCGGGTATCACACGGTGGAAAGAGGAACCCTTGAAGTGAAGCGGCTTTCCCATTTTACCCATACCCATCTCGCCGGTGCACAGTGCACGGAAGTTCTCTGCGGTCTTTGGGGTCGTATCAGCGTACAACTCCATCACGATCCGACCCGCTGGGGCTCCGCCCACTGTCATATCGAAGAATACTTTAGGGTTTGACATTCTTTCTTGCTTTTTTTTAGATCGAGATGAGGATTTCTGAGTGTGTGAGTGGGTGGAGGCGGTGGAGACTGTCTTATATAATGGAACAGGGTTGAGGGTGGGTTAGTCATTTTCAGGACTGCCGTTGGATGTCGACACGTGTGTGGTTCAAACCTCCAATCTTAACTCTAGTTAGGGTATGGACTCATCTTTTGGGAGGATATTTCTTTTTTCTTAAGCGGAGATCCGTTTCTGCGTTTTTTACACGCTTCTTTTTATTCTTCTTCTTTGACCTTTTCCTTTTTTTCATTCACTAACCAAACCCACACAAAAGCCCAACCCACTTTATTATCATCACAAGTCACAACCCAATACACCACCACTTTCAACCCAATTAATAAGTAATAACCCCAAACTAATGAAATTATTACTAATGTTTTCTCATGGGAACCATACTCCCTTCATCCAAACTATATATACTAATACTAGTAGTATGTTTTTCACATCTTTATATACTATTCATTACCATTAATATTTTAATCAAGACAGAGAGAGTATTTATTTTGATTGAGAACTCGTTATCATGAATTATTTGTTATATATCAACTATTCTGTGAAGCTTAAGGCTATATAAATTAGAGGGTGATTTTATATTGGCCTCGAAGCTCGTTTTATTCGTAGTATAAATAAAATTCAAGTGACACATACGGAGTAACGAACTAAGTTCAAGTCATCGTCTGTCACATCTCACAATTCAAGTTCCATTTGACAATTGCAAACCAAAGCAAATACTAGAATCAAATACAGATTGCAGAACTACATACCAGGTACTCCGTATAATATTATATCAACTACATTGACTTCAATCAAACTTTTAGAGCTTATGCCTTATATGCTGCAGCTCTCACTGCACTAGTATATACTACTACGACCTTATTGTTGCTGGAAGAATGAAAACATAAATAATTCATTCTGATATACTACTATATATATACGGAGTATTTACTTAATCCTTGCATGCTACGAGCAAACGAGATATCAATGATGAGGAAGTTGAGGAAAAGGAGGGCATGGCTTCTTCTTAGGGAAAGGAGGGAGTTCAGGAAGCGGAGGCAAACTGATTGGTTTCTTCTTAAATATTGGAGGGCATGGCTTCTTAGTTTTTGGAACTAGTGGAGGAAGCGGCTTATAGTATACTGGCACAGGTGGTGGAAGCGGCTTATAGTACACTGGCACGGGTGGTGGGACAGGCTTATAGTATACTGGTACAGGTGGTGGAAGCGGCTTATAGTAGACTGGCACGGCTGGTAGGAGCGGCTTTTTGTAGATTGGCACAATAGGAGGACAAGGTTTCTTCCAAATTGGTGGAAATGTAAATGGCTTTTTAAAGTGTGAAAAGGGTATCTTGGGGAAGGATTTCTTTGGGAAATAATGAGGCCATAAGAAGGCTGAGGTGCATGTAGCTGAACTAAACTTGAGTTTTCCTACAGGCCTAAATCTATGTTTTCCATCAGATGTTTCAGATAAAGAGGCTACTTTTGAAGACTCGATCCCATTATGAGTTGAACAAGCTGTATTTGATGCACCATGGAGTTGAGCATAACATTCTTCTTTTAGTTTTCCATCTTTAACTAGATGTTTCGGGATATCGACTTGAAATTTCCCTTGTTCGTCAACCTCTCCTGATCCTCTTGTCTTAACTTTACCGTTTGCAACCTTACAGTCAACAGTGACCTTAAGACCTGCACGCATTTGAGAACACAACATCTTGGTTATACTTATGTTTCACACACAGTTACATTATTATTCCATGTCTTAAAAGCTCATGCCAATGGTGTTGTAAGAGGCCGGATTGTACTCACAATTCAAGTACTATCTATGTGTGTTCAACGTTGCTAGTGGCATTATGCGATTACTACTACAAAAAAAATAAGAAGAAAATGTAAACTAGTTAAGATGGCTTAGTCATTAGAAGCTGTTGATGCGATAAATAAGTAGGTCAGTTGACAACTTTACAATATGGCGAAAGAGAGAGCAGATTAATTTAAACATGAAAATGGGGAGTATGTATACGGTGTTGTTATACCTTTAAGTGCGTGACTGTGCTGAATATTGTTCTGCTGACAGTCGGTACATTGAGCAAAGCCAGTGACCTCTACTGTCTTTGGTGTGCCATATGAGACGGTGGCAGTGATCAACAGTGTGAGGGCGACTGGTAAGAGTGATATCCGCATTAGTCTGATTGTGTATGTTTGAAGAAAGAATGGAAGGAAATGAGTTAATTTATAGATAGAGTTGATTACGTAGTCATACATACAAGTATACAAGTATACAAGTATACAACCAACTTTCATTAATGGAAGTCACATAGTTAGCCTTGAAGAATAAGGTAAGCTAATTAAGGATGCCAAATCGCCGTTAAAGTAGATATATCATAATCTTCTGAATTCTTAATTGCGTGCACATGTTGAAGGAGTTTTTGGTATTGTGTGTGACGTGTGTCCTTTGTAATGAAATATAAAGTCTTGAGATCCTAGTACAGCTGCACTACCAATACTACTCCTCCCACCTGTTATCTCGTACTTGAACCTGACAAACCTAATCTTCTTAATGCCTACATATGAATGAATATACTGTATGATGCTACATAAGTACACAAATACTTGTAGCTTATTCATTTAGCAATGAGCTGTGAGTCGAGTGACTGTCTCAATATCATAAATGAAAGGCGAGCTGGTAGGTCGTAGGTGGTTTATGGTTATTACTTTACTTGTATCCCCAATTTATGACAACACATACAAATATGAAATAGCATATACAGTACAAATTTACACAAACTGAATGCAATTAAACTATTTTTTGTTTTTACAAGGAAATTGGGTTCATTTCTATGGGGATAAGGCCGAGAGCAAGTGCAGACAAGATGACACTTATATGAGAAACAAAGATGATGACCTTGGAGGCGGCAAGAAATGATAATGATATGAATCCTCATCATTCCTATTTAGTTACCCATATCCTTTTCATGTTATGTACCCCTTACCTCATTTTGCTATGGAGTCAAAACTTGATTATAGAAGTTGTATATATGCACATAATGTACTTAGTACATAAATTACCCTCGATTAAAAATGTTTATCATGTCTTGTAAATAGAGTGGCAAAATGTTTAGTTAATTGTCAGAAATCAGAAGAGAATTGTCAAAGAGGGATCCCTTTCAGCTAGTAGCTTGTAAACCGGGGTCAGAAGTCACAACATTGCATCACAATCCCAACCCTATTTCATGGCGTGTCATATACTGCATTTATGTCATTACAACCCGACAACCAATATCCTAAGATCAATTTCATGTTCGCAGCTAGAGCCTAGAGCTATATTTTAGGCCATGATTCTCGCTGTATTGACGATAATCTGTCTGCAATATTAATCCTGAAATTATAGCAGCAATTGTAATTTGGAAAATTTGTCAATTCCAGGCCAACGAATTATATTTGCCTACCTTGAGAGTTGTGACAAAGGTAAACGTTTTATATTTGTGTAAAATGATCTCATTTTTGTCAAAAGTTCACTAGTATTAACAATAAGCACAAGCAATGTCACCATTTTAATTAAGTGAATTGGATAGCAACTAAAGCTCCATACTCCATACATTCGAATTTCTTTCCCTAGAAAGACAAAATGCGTACTTAAGAGTTAAGACAACTGACTACAAAACTAATTCTTTCTTGCGGTAAGGATACATGATCAAGTATTAAGAAGGCGAAAGCGAGTTCCATTTTACAAGCGACTTGTTGGTCAATCTTCATCATAAACCAATCATTCTCCATGAATAGTGTAACGATCCCATTTTTTGGTCGCATCATATATCTGCACAGGAAACCATGTCATTTCATCAGCAAGTATAAGGGACATTTTTAATTCATTCTTCACTAGCGATGTATAGCACTTTCTAACTCCGGCATATTGTTCATACGAAAATGAAATTAGGTTGAACACTTGACCCACTTAAAGTGGGTCACCAATATCTATCCTTCCGAATGACTGACCAAAGTCAATGTTAGTGGCGATCAGCCCTCCTTGGAAGAGCATGACATGAATGTCTCATCTTGACTATAAAGATGGCTACTTTATTAGCCTAACGCCCTAACATAAGCGGTCAGAATAACACACTTTAAGTAAGTGGGTAATGTCTGCAAATATGGCAAAAACACAATACTCTTGGGTACTGGAATAAGTACTGGAGAGCCACACGTTCTTTTATGATTGTCTCAGATGCACTTAGGTACTGGAATAAGTTCTAGAGAGCCAGAATCGATAACCTTGGCCTATAGTCATGCAATTTCAAAAGTGTCATTATACCAGCAGGCTGAGGGCCCTTAACAATACACTTAACAGAGAAGTAAAAAACGAGGAAAAAAAAAGTACCTCCCATCTTGACGCAGGGAAAATGTGTTTGTTCTTTTCATACCAATGCCTTTCTACAACTTTTCCGGCATGCGACTGCAATAGTGTGGAGCAATATATTGAGTCACTTTGTTGCAATATGCAACTCAATTGTCAAAATATAACAAAAATTGCAAGTTGTAGTAGAATCCAGACACATGAGAGATGAGATACATGGACTCATTTTTAAGTATCGCATATTTCCACAGCATCTTGTCAATACCCAAAACCAATATTCAATTATCACACCCATAACACATCACACTATCAACAAATACCACATCAAATTATCACCCATCAAATTATATAACATCAACAAAACTATATCCCAAATATAATATGGGAGCAGCTAACATGTATTGTTGTATCAAACCATTATTAAAAAGCAGAAAACATTGAGTTAAGTGGAGGGAAGGAAAAACACAATGGTGAAACGAAGCAAGATGGGCGGAGAAAATAAGTGGGGAAAAAAAGGAAAATAGAAAAATTGAGGAGAACCTTTTGAATTAGGGTTAAAGACAGAACAGTGTTAGTAAGAAATCAAAAAGAAGTATATAATGTGTATTACAATATCAATATCCCTCAACTGAAAATTTGGAACTATCAATACACAATGTGTACCGAGATCAACATAACTATACAGCAGAGCTATACATTTGTTAAGATAAGATGCAGGAAGTGACCATTAAACAGAACTGTACCTCGTCCTTTTCAATAGTTGCATCAGCAATTGTTCGCACATCCTCATGTACATCAAAATGGAAAAGCTGTCGGAAACAAAGTAAATGGCAAACATCAGTGAATCTAAAAGAAAACAATAAATTATAAAGACGTATTCTACCGAAGGTCATCAAGAGTCTTGTCATCTAGGGTCGCTATGAACAAGAATCTTATTGGCAGAATGTGCACCCTATAATGCACTTCATACGCTGTATCTATGCAAAAACTGTGGAGTACCAAGTTACTATTCAGTATCCACAGAGTTTGAGAAGATCAAATGCAACATCAGAGTAAGGGGTGAAATAGCGACAGTAAAAACTTCACACAAGTACCATACATTTAAATAAATCAGATTCATATAGTTTGTTTGAACTTTGAAGAGTCAACATATGATGAGCATAACTGACAATTCCGGAAAGATGGATGTACTGTGTAAGTTCTTTGTCAACCGACCCCAAAATATAACAAGTTCACAACTAAGCATCCTCTTCTAGTGAATCTCCAAGACATCTCAAACAGAGATATGTGTAGCAAAAATATTCGAGGATAGAATTGCTGCACTGTTCTTAGCCATGAAAATTTGTAATAATTTTTGTAAATTGCAAATTTGCTGCCTTGCAGTTAGAACTTAGAAGAACATGAATATAGAGCAGATTGTGTTGTAACTAAACCAAAATAACATTGACCGAAAGAAACTTACCGGTCCACTTTTGCCTCTTGCCTTGTTTATAATCAACTCATAAAAACTGTGTTGCTACAGAAGTACAGAAACAAAAAATAACACTAAATGGTGAGCCATAAAGCACAGGAAAAAGAGGAACACATAAGTAGCATATGATAAATGGGAAAAGAAAAAGTACATGAGGTATGATGAGATCTTCTTTTACATAGAGAAGATTTTCCACAGAAGTAGTTCGGACTTCACGAAATTCAACGGAAAGTTGCAGCTGCACTGCCCTGAGAAATGCGCCAATAGTATCTCCTTTGCGCACCTGAAGAAGCAAGAGAGTGTTGATGAAAAAAGAAAAAAAGAAATTGAAGAAGAGTGCAAAATTCATAAAGAAAGAAAGTAGAAAATGACTAGCCTGGATGACACGGCGATGGCCTCTTCCGTCCCAGTAACTATAGGTAATTTGAAGAGGCTCATCTGAAATAGGAAATGAGAAAAGCAATAAGCAGAAGAAATAATAGGGTTAATGGAAACAGAAGCAGAATAGAAAGGTTAGTATATGGAGTACTTTTAATGATTTGTTGGTGGAGAAGCCATAGTCTCTTTAGCCTCTCCCTTTCTGCTTGTTCCTCAGCTTCTCTGTCAGTGTCTGGCAAGAAGCTGGTTTCAACAGTGGGATCCTTGCCAAGTTTGGCGCATTTTTGTTGAACAAGGTTTTGAGTTTCTAGCATGGGAAAATAAGATAAGTAATTGATTGTAGGTATTAGTTATTAGAGATGAAAGTGAATGAAAGGAGTGGTTACTACTTACTAGTCTCTTCATTAGGTTCGAGTTGATCAGGAGCTTGAGAAAATGACAATCTGAAATTAGTTTTTCTTTTCTTCTTTTTACGCTTCTCATCCTCGAGGCGAGCTTCTCTGGGGGGGAAGAGAAGAAAGGGAACGAGTGATGTCGGAGTGGGCAGCTTATGCAGAAATGAAAAATAGAAATGAAAAAAAGGGAACAGACTCAGCCTGAATCTTGTGAAGCTTATCTTTCTCCTCCTCCTCGATTTTAGTCTTGATGGTGACTCGCTAATAGTAAAAGAGAGCAACTTGGTAAATAAATAAAGGCATGACTCGCTAATAACAATCAAAGTAATGAAAGCAGTAGTAGCAGACTAGTAGTACCTTCTCAACATATTCCTCCCTTGTAACAAGACCAATTGTTTCTTTCTTGAACGCAGTCTCCAGAATCTGCAATTAAATTAGGGGAACATACATGAAATTCCAACTTTCAATAATTAATAATTCTATAATTAACAACAAACGAACCTCCGAAGTGGCCGACCCGAATTGAAGGAGCCCAGTTTCGCCCTTGACGGAAGCGGATTTAGATTTCAGTTCTTCGATTTTACGACGTTCGGCATCACGCTGCTTCTGCAACCTCCGTATTCGAACCGCGTCTTGTGCTGTTCCCACATATCCATCCCCCATTCCCGCCATTTTAATCTATATGGATGGATACTTGTTTTCAATCTCTTCTATACAATCAATATAAAACCCCAATTACTTGTTTTTTTAGGGTTACGGATTAGATTTCTTGTTTTCCTCTCGTCTTAAGCTTAAGACGGATACCATATTCTCTCACAAAATACCCATCAAGGGTGAGTGGAGAGCACATGGGGGGAGCCCACCTTGTCCCCTCTACCCATTTCCTCTCACAAAATACCCGTTGTAAGATCCGACCCGTCTTAAGCAAGACATACTGTTAACATAAAGGCCTATGCCTAGGAACTTTACATTTGTCCTATATATACAATTGTTACCATATTCAACCTCTTAATACAAATATTGTCATAAATTCATTGTAAGAGCGACTCACAAATTAATAATATGATTATTTGTATCTTTTATAACGCATATTGATCATCAATTTATACTCAAATTACTGGATCTACATATTTCATGTCATAAGCCACCGTCATGCTTTATTTCAAGGCGATCCTACCTCTTTTAACTCATTATGTTATGATTCAATGCCAAAGTAGCATTAGATAGTACGAGAGTAAAGATTTACCGTCAGCCTGACAATAAATTTCAATGACGGTAAAATATTAATCACTACTAAAAAAGCGCTTTTGCAAGAGAATTTTGCAAGAGAATTTCACGACGGCACACAAAATTCCGTCCCAAAAATGAACTGTACTACAAAAAATTTCAATGTTTTGCGGGGCCGATCGCTACTACATGCAAACTATCCCACAAATGGTTTCGGACTTTCGGGTACAATTTTTCAGCGTAGTGTAACATGGCTAGGCACTCAATCATATACCAAACCAAATTTCAAAAGAAAAAACAAAATGCTCCTAAAAGATTGTGGATTAAAGAGAGGATAGTCATAAAGGTATCCACAAATTCTTGTTTGTGACGGACAGTATCCGTCACAAGCTTGCGACGGGTACCACTTCCCCTCACAAATGACCCATTTAAGGGAAAAGGGGAAGCACATGGGGGGTACCCCACATGTTCCCTCTACCCATTTTGTTAGAGGAAAAACCCGTCGCAAGGTCCGACCCGTCACAAGGGAGACTTACTGAAATGTATCAGGGGCGTGTTGCTAATGGTGATTTGTAGCATGGTGGCTAAGCATGGAGCAATGGTGGAAGGACTTTCTAAGAATATTAGGCATTTAGCATGGTGAGGAGGTTTGTGCCACCCACCAAGTGCCAAGGTTACTGTGGTCGATCATAGTGGTCGAGTGGTAGAATGGCACTAGTGGGGATAGGAGTGAGATGAGGTATAGGAGAAACAAAAGTAAATGAGTTGAAAAATATTTACACACATAACATTGTATCCAAATCAAAACACACTCAATATTGAAAGGATTTAGTAGACAAGTGTTGTTCATACTTTAATTCTTGCTCCCTCCTTCCCTCCCATCTTTTTATTTCCCAAACATAGGATTACAAGTTAACTACTATAAATGCATAATTAAACAAGCCTTTTGGGGATCATGAAAACCACCCCCCACTTGAACTACCTTTGCTCTTACTCCGCTCGTTCCCACCTGTCTTCTTCCCGCATGCCACGGGTTTTAACAGCCCGATCTTTGATATGAATGTAATATCCATTGTGTAAGAGACATAATAACTAGTAAAAAAGTGGAGCTAAATAGAATCGCCATTACAAATATTTGTTCAAATTAAAATCGCGACCTATTGGTACAGGCTGAGATTCTAAATCATTACTCGAAGTTTCAAAAGGGAAGGGGGATGAATTATGTGATTCTTGTATCAACACACATGAATTAATCAGGGAATCCAACAGGGAAATTAGATAATGCTTGTATTAACAGAATGGTGAAACGGTGAATTTAGCCAGAATAAGCAAGCCTCAATCCAAAACCCTTTGCCGAGTAAAGGGTGGCAGCAGAAAAAAGCACTTCTCTTAAAGTCTTTATGCCATGACTTTTCGACATATGAGCTTGCTCACTCGAGTGCACAAAATTAGCCAAGGTATAATTCCAACCTGCATTTATACTCATATAAGCTCATTTTCCATTTTCGATTTATACTCGTATAAGCTCATCTTTAATATCTTATCAGTCACCTAACTGGGCAAAAAAAGTATATATAAGAATGGGGCACATACTGTCACTTTGTCTACTGAACCACTGCCAGATTTCCAAGATAAAACATTTCCTGCACCAAGGTAGACAAATGAGGTTACATTCAATGGATTATTTTTAAGAGATCGTGCCACCGTAGTGTAGGTCTTCCTATGGGAGGAGGGGGGGGGGGGGGGGGGAAGAGGAAAAATAAAAACTACGGCACAATCAATTAAATATCGGTCAAGACACGGCGTGTGACCAAGTTATCAAGGTTTGGAAAGTTATTGCAACCACATTTTGAGACGGCATCAGCCACATTTTATAGAAACGATCGAGATAAGACCACATTAACCGATTCCGAATCATGTCTCCAACCGAAATTTAGTGCCATGATTATTCATTTTTTTTGGGAACAACAAAAGAGTAGATGTCCCTCACCAAAGGGTTGAACGACTTCTTTGGATATTGATGCGATAGGAGATTTCCAAAACCAAAATGCCAGCAAAAGATAAGTTAATGCCTGCAAAACAAACAGGTTGATATAAAACTTGCTATCTCCAAGGAACTCAGGAATAGCATGCACATACAGTATACAGCTATACACACCTTTACAGGAGTCACGTACTTCATATATGGATCATAAGATGCCTTCCTCTCCAGTATCTTTTGTTCTTGATCTGCATAAATGTTCCAGCATTTGATAAATTGTTTGGCACACAATGGTAACATGGTATCCATATGAGATATTTTCCAGAACTCTTGAGATCTAAGGCCATTTTACACTAACGCAGCCAGTTTGTAACGATGCTTTTAAAGGTTTAACATTAACAAATGAACAAACTCAACCGCAAACTGGCAACAAGAGCTAGCACTGGCAGCATGAACCGTAATGCGCATCACCATAGAAATACGCCAATGTAATTAAAGTATCTCAGTTCTATACAGAATGTCATCATGCAGCACTTATCAGCTGAAAAAAAAACAGTGATAAACTAAAATAATTGATATACCAGAAATATGACTTACATTTTGTTAGCTCTTTCTCTTTTGCTACTGCCGTTCTCCTGAGCATTGCGGCTTGAGCAAATGTTGATGGTCTAGGGTCAAATAAAAACATAAAACAGTTCAGTTCATAAAAAACTCATTTAGTTCAGTTCATAAAAAGTGCAAATCTTCCTTCATTATAAGTATGGTAAAACCATATGGCTAGATCAAACCCAATCAATTCAGAGATCAACCAGTCAGCCATTGGAATCATCAATGACACTGAGTTGGTAAGTATAAGTCTGACACCTGAGTTGCAAGCACTTTTAGCTTGCCAAACAGCACAATTTCTACCAGCCAGCATCACATAGAGACACAAGTGTCAATGATCTTATTTCTGCTATTTGGAAAGTGTAACATCTTAATAATACCTAAAACATCCTAACCGTGCATTCCCTTCTACGTCTCTCTTCATAGCAAATTCATATTTGACAACTCTACATCAGACAAAGAACAACTTAAGATACTCACTGAGAAAAGGAGCTAGCTTCTTTCAAGAGCTGCTTTATTTCAGCGCGTAATTTCTTTTCCTCGTCACTTGTAGCTACCACATTCTGGACATAAACATATACGGCAAAATCAGCAAGTATACATCAATTCATACATGAATACAGGCTACAAGGTAATGCCTGAAACAAAAAGAGAAAATATCTGAAGTCTGAACTAATGCTTTTGAGCTCAAAGTTGAAAATCGATTAAACTACGGAGCTCTGAACTGATTTTACCAGTTGAATGTAGTTCAAACTTGAAATATTATCAGAAAATGATATGCTCCTCCTTTCTTAAATCAAAATAACCGTAATGATCAATAATGCAAGAAACATCCACTTGATTATCGGACGACACGAATACAACATGAGTTTTCGATTCTATATGAAAAACAAACTGGTATATAATCCAATCCAGTTCAGTGAAAATCATCAAACAACAGCACAAGACGGAAAAAAAACCTAAATTAGAATTAAAAATAGAATAAAATGTTGAACACTAATACTCTGCAGCAGTAATAAATGGCGACAGATTAAAAAAACACAGTGAAAGGTGAAGTTGATGAAAAGAATAGAAAGAAAGAAAGTACCTTGATTTGGCGGTCAAAATAAGTAGGGAGTAATTGAAGAAGCACGACAAAGATGAAGATCGTGGGAGCTGCCAAAGTGATGGCGTCGTCGTCCATGGTTGTCGATGATTTAAGAATGCCAAAGATGTCTCCTTTCCCGATTGTTTTTCTTTCTTTCAAGCCGACCACTCTTCGTATGTGCTTATTTCGTTGCCCCCTTGGCCCCTTGTCCGCGGTTAGAGCTGGCCAACAATGACTTCACCCAAAATCCCAAAACGAGTCTGACACGATATTAATGGGTTTGGGTTTAGGCGTGATGACTGATGATCATGTATGTAATTTGGTTAACATGAACATGTCGGTATGACCTGAGATTTATTTGGGTCGGGTTTGAATTGAAGGGTTCGTAATCTGTATACATGTCACACGAATTCGACATGACTCGATGTGCTTGTCAGGTCTTTTCGTGATTGCTACCTTTTTACCACCTCCACACAGTTAGACTTCATAAAATCGATCTGACCTGCAATAAATTTGACATTCGAATTAAAGACTTGAACTTAACTTGTAACTTGAATTGACCAAACGAAATATTATCATCCAACTTGAATGAAAATTAAACACCGATCATTATCACTAAAAATTTATAGTAATATCATCGATAATGTTCGAAGCAAAAAAAAAAAAGACTATCACTTGTAGTGGAAACTACCAAGAGAGTGAATTCTCTTTTAATCACATCGCTACTCTCCGAAACGGTTCACTCTCAGCTATCACCTCCCATCTCAAAACCCCGACCCACCATAGCTTAAAAAAGGTTATTTGGTTCAAAGGTCATAACGAGCACCACTCTCATGAGTTTACTAACTAAGATAGTTGACATTTGCATATAAGAAATAAGAATGCATACGTACTCATAAGTCGTAACGAAGAATCGACTGAAACTTTGGGAGTTTTGGGAAAGTGAGTATTGGTAAAGTGATAAAATTCCCAAAATAACATTAAATTGATCAAGTCAAATTCAATTGATTCCAATAACTTCAACTAAATACCCCTAAATACTTTGATTTTTTACACTGATCATTCATTTCTCCTCAAGATGGATATGTGTGTGCTAAATTTAAAGGTCAAATACAACGTTATTGCGAGTTGCGACCAGTGCTCGTTTGCGCGGGCTTCCCAAAGAAACCGACCAAGTGACCAACCAGCAAGCCTTATCTAGATAGATTAAAAAAACTCTTACTCCTCATTCTCTAAGACCATCCCCAAGCAGTGGTCGCGCTAACTAGGTCACGACCCAGTTTTAATCTTAATCTCACTTTAATTATCTTGACCTACTTTAACCCTCCCAAGCAGAAGGTCACGACCTAGGTCATCAACCCAATCATTTTCCACTTCACATCATTCCCAATCATTTCCCACATTCTCTACCCCACTTTTCTCTCTCTTACTTTTCTAATTATTTTTCCTAACATTTTATAAATCAATTTTTTTCTATTATTGTAAATATCTTAATTGAATAAAAAGTACCCCAATATTTTACGGCTATGTTAATCTTATGAGTTACTTTACGGGAAAAAAAATATTAAATAACAATTTTATTATTTCGAAAAATTATTAGACGATTTCATTAACAATTAAAATTTTTTTGGAAAAACATAATTTCACATATAAAATAGCGCATACATAATTAAAAAAATTAAAATTTAAAACATTGAATACTACGAAATG
This sequence comes from Heliosperma pusillum, assembly GCA_022085475.1. Classification (NCBI taxonomy): domain Eukaryota; kingdom Viridiplantae; phylum Streptophyta; class Magnoliopsida; order Caryophyllales; family Caryophyllaceae; genus Heliosperma; species Heliosperma pusillum. The sequence goes on from JAIUZE010074005.1 coordinate 73,775, forward strand.
CATTAAAAGCCTCTTTTAGTTACGAAAGTTTTGCCAAATATGCTCAATAAGATCGTTTTTAATGCGTTATGAGTTGCACAATCACGAATTTCGCCATGAATTTGTATGAACCGTTAATATAATTAATCCAACGGCTATATTCGATCCAACGACTATATTATAGTTAATCCAACGGGTATATTTGAACGACGAAAAATTAAATAAACGATTTGCAAAAAAAAATGGGCCAAAAATTTATATACTAATTTAAATTAACTTCCTCAAAATTTAAATAAACAATTTAACAAAATATGCCCTTTTTTTTTGTTCTTCAATATTAAACCAATAGAAATGGTACACACAAGTGGTCACAAATGAGGTCAATTTGTTTCAAGCAAGGTCACAAATTGACCATATATGAGTTTGGTCACAAATTAACAAAATAAGGTCACAAGATTATCTTTCTTAATGATGCAATTACCATGACCAAGCAAGGTCATGACCTACTTATTGACCTTGCTTGGGGATGGTCTAAATGAGTGTCCTCATCAATGCAAGTGACTAGTATTTGAACCATTAGAAGCTTACGAATGTTATGACAAAAATCCGTTGGTTTTATTTTACCATATGGTTTATTTGGATGGGGTGGGTTGAAAAACAAAGTTGCGTGGAAGTGAAAAGGGAAAGAATAGGGGCCGACCGAAACAGGGGGATGCCCAATATCCATCTTTATCTACGACTACCCCCTCTTCAATCTTCATGACCAACACCATTTTACACACAAAACTCTCTTCATATTTCTCTCCCTTTATTGATTCTTATTCTTTCAATACCACATTCTCTATTTAACTTCCTTCAGGTTCGTTTTTACTTTCTCCTCCTTTTTTCCCATTCATTTTATTTACCTATTTCTTACTCTATCTCTTCACTTTATTTTCAATTTTCAACTCTTGTCATTTAGGTTTCTGACGATTACTGGGTATATTTTGTTGTCCATTTTTATTATGTTTCTCAATTTCATTTCTGATTTTCTTTCTGGAGCTAACCTATCACAATTTAGATCAAACAATTATGTCTTATGCTAGTGTAATCAAGCTGTTTGCTTGATTCAGATGATTGAATAATAATTAGGGTTTTGTCATTTGTGTGTAATCAGCTGTACAATATAGACTTACCCATTTTGTTCTGTTATCCTGAAACCATCAAGTTTGATAAACCATTCTGAAAGATTCAAACTTTCAGCTCTTGTTTGCTGGATTTATGTAAGCCTTTCGTCACGCCATGATGATTGTTAAGTGGACATGTTACTCTTGGAGTTTTTCGATTAAGTGGGCGGGCGTAATGTTGTGACTTGTGACTGTCTCAATGCTCACTAATTGCCTGCCTATTTAATGCATTGCTTTGGAATTATGTTTCATTAGATATATATTCGGGTTGCTTGCTCATTATATGGCCGCTCTTTGGATATAAAAGACGACCCACAATGAAAGGGGTCATTTTTTTTTTCCAAATTTAAATCCCTCTCCACCCCTTCACCCCTCCCTCTTCGATCATTGTATTGAAACAAGGTCTAAATTTATGCCTAGGATTGTCTTTTCCTTAATGAAACCATCACAATTCACAAGCATGTTCTATTACCTTGGACTTGCAGATCTAATTTACGGTTTTTGGTCATGGAGAACTCAGAGTTTCAGTTAGTTAAATTTGAGGATCCAGCTGCTGTAAGAAAACGACAGAAAGCTGGCCGTGAGAAGAAAAGACGGGATCAGCTGAATGAGCAGTTCTCTCACTTGGGAACTACACTTGGTAAACTTTGGTTTAGCTCTTTTCTATTGTTCCTTTTACTTCAGCATATCGTCAAACAGGCAAACCATGTGATTGAGTTTGTCTAATGAATGGTAATCGTGGAAAACAGATGCTGAGAGGCCCAAGAATGACAAAACAACCATACTTAATGATACAATCCAGCTCCTGAAAGAGTTAACTGCTGAAGTCGACAAACTTAAAGCTGAACATGTTGCTTTAAGCGAAGAATCTCTTGAGGTACCATTTTAGCTAGCTAATATGTATTCATGAAATAGAGGAAGTATCCCTTATAAAAACTCCCTAATTTCTTGTTTCTTCGACCCAGTTAGCACAGGAGAAGAATGACCTTAGGGAAGAGAAGGCAACCTTAAAATCCGATATTGAAAGGCTCAATGCACAATGTCAACAGAGAGTTGGTTCTACTTATCCATGGGTCGCTCCAGATTCTCTTCTTTCACATCCACCCACTTATCCATATTCCATGCCAGTCGCCTTCCCTCCAACGCCAATGCCTATGCATCCATCAATGCACCCATACCCGTATTTCAGTAGCCCGAACCCGGGTATCTTCCAGAATCCGTGTCCTTATATGCCATACATGACACCTAATCCTCTAGCAGCTCAACAGCTTTCTAGCCAACATATATCTCCTTCCTCACAGCCAGGTAGTAGGACCGAAGTTTCAGGCCAACAAACTGTCAGAAATTCATCCGCTGGAGAAGCAGACGAGCTAATAGACAAAAATGAGGATTCCAATGTCGTCGCTACAAATCTGGTGCTGAAAACACCAGGATCAACCACTGATGAGGTTTCATCTCACACTCCGATACATCTGTTTAAAGTTTCTATTTCTCTAATTTGCCATTTTTTTCAAGGAAAATTTGACGATATAACCTCCTACATAGTCTTATCTGCGAAAATCAATCCTGAGTTTTAGTTTCCTTTTGATATCCCAAGACCATGCAAAATATATGATTGATTGTGCAGGGTATCCATTTTCCCAGCGAAAAACAGTTCAAAATGAGAACAAAATACGTAAACTTGGGAATCTATTGAGAACACTCAAAGTTGTTTGGAGGACACTCTGGATTATTATTGGCATGTTTTCCCTTTATTGAAGAATAATTCAAACATGCTCACTAGTTAAGTTCGACCTTATTCATACAGGACAATGTAGTGCATGGTGAACGAGAAAGTAGAAAACTGCTCCATAACAAGGACATTGACGGAGAAGGAAGCTCTTCGAGTAGGTGCTCATCTCAAAGTATACAGGATAGCTCGTCATATAGTGTAGTTGGTGGTGGCAAGGCTAGTGATTAACGTGTATGGGAAGCCTTTCTGAAAGGCGACATACAGTATGCTGGACTTCTGCTTGTAAATTGTTAATGGTTACACAGATGAATGACATGGTGTCATCGGCTCATTGCTAATATCTAGGCATACTCAAAACCGGTATTAAGTTGGTCTAAGCATGTTAATTTAATTCTTTGATTTGTGTCAGGAATTGATTCCTCTTGTTAGAAGAGGCTGGTTGTGGCACTGGCTATTGCTTAGTCTGTAATGCTGTTGTATTCATGCTGTATGGTCTAGCAAGTTACTGCAACATGTTAAGTAATACTATACGAAAGAAACATGTACTCGCAGGGAGTTCGTTCTGCCATTGATTGAGCTCAGTTTCACTTAAGATCTCATGTTCTGAAAGTCTTCATCAATGTGTGCCAATTCTGTTTATTTATTTGCTATTCAGGTCGCTTAAAATGTACACAATTTTTTTCTTCTGTAAGGAAGAAAATACCATATTATGAAGGAGAAATCAAAAATACAAGGAATTAACGAATATTATCTGAGCAAGAATGCTTGGAGTATAGACAAATTCAAGCACATAATAAAAAAGGATTCCTTACTCAAGGCATATATGTGTAGAAGCAACGTGCATGTTTTTTCTCTTAAAAGTAGAAGCTCTATTATCTTATTAAACCATAGTGCTTGGAGATAAGAAACATTGAATTGCTTCTAAAAAAATATTAAGAGTTTAAAAACAGAAGAAGAAAAACAATGGAGTCATGCATGGAGAGAAGAAGAAGAAGAGTAGACGACTGGAGAGCTCAAGCAAGTTCTTCCATGTCCACCCCACCAATTCATCTGCTTGTAATATTCTCCATTGTCATTCTTTTATTGTCATTTTCATACCATGCAGACTATAAGGGTGCTCAACTCGAGCGTAACCTGCAATTTGGAATGTTCTTTCTTCCTTTGATTGCAATTTTCCTGATAGGATTTCTACTTATGAATGGAGGATTATATAACTTGCTGATCTCTCCTTGGAAAAAATTTGGGGTGGAACACACCATTTATTGATTGGTTGTCTCCTATCCTTGGGGGATTGCAATGGTGGTAGTGGTGGCCTTGGTTTTACCCCGTTGCTCGTAAGGCTTCGCTAATCAAATTGAGAGTAACTGGTTCGATGTTTCAGAAGTTTTTTATTTTCTTGATTAGTATTTGAATATTTCGCAATATTCCTTAACAATATACAGTACATATCCCAAAAATTTGTCCTAGATGAAAAAAATTGAGCCATATATGATTTTTAATTAATTGTATGTTATACGGATGTACATATTACCGTATCTCTGTTTCAAGATTTGGTAACAATTTGAGCAACTAATACTCAAGTAATGAAAATTTATTGGTTTCAATTTTTAAGTGGTTAGTGGTATGCTAGATTGCTAGTAGTATTGGACATTCCATGATCCAAAATACAAAGAAAATCCTTGTTTAAAAAAGTTGATAATTATGTGATTGGAATTGGAAGCAAGCAATAGGAGATTGATATTAGTCATTGATATTCACAATCCAACCTTACTTAAATCTCCAGTATCTGTTGGCGTATAATTTTGTGACTTTACCAAGAAAAACTCGCTAAAAAAACCTCCAAATTCATTCATTCATGACTAATTAATCCATACACGTTTGTATCAAACTTACATTTCATACGTACAATGATAAACAGCACAATTGCATAAAAGTATAAAACTAACAATCTTTGTATCAAAATATATCAAGATCAACAATAATACCTCAAAGCATTATTATTATTAATAATCATATTACAGTCTCAACCAAACAAACTAGACTTGAATTGAACCAAAACAAGCAACAACACAATCAAAGCAGCAACACCCCATGGAGACGCACCTCCTCCTTGCCTGTCTTCACCACAGTAACCCATTTTTCGACGATCATAGCTCGAAACCCCGAAGAAATAGCCAGGACGCTCAACTGATGAAAGCAACTTTACCGCGAAAATAAGGATCAATGGGGTGGCTAATAACAGCCAGTTAACCTGAGACTCAGTAGTTTCAGCAACTTCTTCATAAGAGGATGTGAATTTAATGCCTAAAAACAGAGAAACTACTAGAAGAATTAGTAGTACAGGGTATGGAAGAGGTCTTAGAGTGAACCCATCAAATATTGAAGGCTCTCTTCTAATATAATTTGAATTTGAATCAAAGTTGCTGTAAACCATTATTTAATTTCTTTTTCTTTCTCAAGATAATATGAGTGAAATAAATGTGGGTTGTTTTGAGATATAAAGATGGTTTTAATAAGTTTTCAAGTGTAGAAAAGGTTTAGTACCAAACAAGTCAATTTATGGGATAAATTGGTAGGGCTAATGAAATACACCCGACTGAGACTGAGATCAGTGGGTGATTTTTCAAGGTATTTTAATGATTGATGATTAGATGGGATGATGTAGTAGTACTCACCTCACTTATTTCAAGATAAACAGATGAATTGTTTCATCATACCACAAATTCTATCCAGTAATATAAACGGCTGAACCATATTTATGCCACCCAATAATTTTAGCACAATTAGAATTAGGAATTTTTCGTATTTTTTGTTTTTGGAAAGCGTTAGCAGAATTAGAATTACCAAAATTTCTTATTTTTTGTTTTTGGAAAGCGTTAGCAGAATTAAAATTAGGAAAATTTCTTAGTTTTTGTTTTTGGAAAGCTTGTAAGATCTCATAAGATCACGCAAAATATTTTGAAAATAACAACTATCTTCTTCATAAAAGTATAGTTTCATTATCAATCTAATAAAATTAAAATGTAAAACATTTAAAACTTGCCTTTTTAGATTTATAGCGAAAAATAATTTTATATGAGTACAAATTTTGTATTATTTACTAATCCCTCCGTCCCGGTCAATTGGTGTCATATTTTTCATTTGAGTGTCTCAGTCAATTGTTGTTCATTCTATATTTGGAAAGACTTCTATAAGTAATTTGATCACTCAATGGAACTATTGTTCACTTGACATCCACTAAGTGGAACCACAAACGGCCCCCCACTCTTTCCTTGATTTTTTTTGCCGAAATGAAAGGACAACTATTCAACAGGACGGAGGGAGTATTATATTGTTGATATAATGTGACAATGTTGGCGTATCTGTATGCAAAGTAGTTACAACTCTAACTAATTTTAAGCTCGTGCACAGTTGTGTAATTAAATTTTATTATAATAAAATAATAATTAAATTTTGCACCAAACAAACCTTTTAAATTATAGTAATATTAGCAAATTTGTAATTTACATTCAATACAAAAATATAATAAAGATAAAAGAATAATAATAAAGTCATACAATATACAATCATGAGTTAAAAAATTATAAATTCTAAATAGTTTATCTATACATAACATTATATGTTTTTTTTTTTATCAAAAACTTCACTTTCTTTTTTGTTTATGACCCTTGGACTTGTGCCAGTAATCAGATCATATTCTCGATAATATGGTAAGTATCATGGCTTATTATAGGTGAATTATATCAGTAAGGATCTCCTATTTCACTTTTGTGTCGATATTAGTGAGTTGTAATTAGTTTGGACGGTGAAAAATGATATTGTTGTGTTTTGATAATCCAAATGGCACGTAATGAAAATTGGAATAATGAGAAATGACAAATATAATCATCATTTCTTGTATATTACGGAGTAGTAATATAAAGAGTGTTGTACGTTTGATAATAAAACGAGTCCCTCACTTTTCATGATTTTGACCATATTAGTATATAACAACAACAACAACATCATCACTAGTTGCTTCTGAATTGCACTCTCGCTCTCTCACGCATTTTATCTGCTGCAACATTTTTCCCAAAGGTCTCTTTTATTACGCTCTACTTCATTCAAATATTCAATATTCAATGCCATAATAATATCTACTTATTTTCTTACTAATCATCTTTATTTATGATGATCGTCCATTAATGCGATGTGATATGACAATATGATATGATATGTATGTACATTATTTCTAGCTAGGTATACTTGTTAATTTAATCATCTGGGTTCTTGAATTTATGGGTTTACTTGAACAGTTGAATAATAGTTGATGTTTATGAATTATTTATCTATGTTAATGCATTTGGGTTTCTTGTATGTACATGAATTTATTTATATAATTAATAATTCTTACTCAAGACAATCATACATACGTGTACCCCATGGATGTTCTTGGAGGATTTCACGTTTTTTGGGGGTTCTATTTAGTACAATCACAACAATGCTCGAACAGGATTCGATATGATGATGATGGTGAATAGTTTCTGAAAACATTGGACGTTAAATTAAACCACAACAATCAAACTTATCAACTGTTTTACTCACTATTCTTTATTAATTACTTGCTTAGGTAAGGGGTTTATTCTGTATGTGTTGTTTGATTATGATGATGGAACCACTGAATAAACCCTCATCAGTGGACTGTGGGTTATCCGCAAAGTCAGTAACAACTTCCTTTTGTTAATAGACATGCATAACATTCCCGTACATCCAATCATTTCAGGCCCTGGAGTAATGGATAATGTTTGTTGTTTTCAGTTGATTCAAGGGGAGGCTGTAAAAATGTCATGCTATGTTTGTTGTTTTCAACTGCCAAGTGTCTTGTAATTCACCTTCTTTCGCTACTGATATCCGGGTAGTTTTGGTGCTTTGGACGCCCTCTGTGTTTGAGGCAGAGTTAATTATGATATACTGTTCCTGTTGTATGTAAAGTGCCAATAGTTTATGCTTAAGTCGTAATCACTGACTCATGTAAGAGATACTCTAATATGTGAGATTAATCCATGAACTTATTGCATTCCACTTTTGGTTATAAGGGTAATTGATTCGTCTCATGTAAGGCCGCCTGTCAGGACTAACATGCTTCTGATTCTGTTTCTGATTCCTAGTTACTCTGAAATTGACATGGTTTTGTAGCCAAGTGCTTGGTAATGACCAAGGTTTTAGATAGATAGATGAATAGAATGCTACTCCTAGTTTTTATTGTTATCGTAAAGCTACGTAAATAGCTCTTATTGTGTGAAATCTCTTTTGATTGAAATTTTGATGGTTCTAAATGCAGGCTGTGAGACAGTCACTTCTCGGTCAATTTCTTTCATTTGAACTTCTAAGCATTCAGAATGCCAGAGCTCTCTGTTAAAGTCACCCAGAACGGACATTTAGCCCCGCCTGAGATACGAGATGAAAATGAGGAACCTGATCTTGAAAAGTTGTTAGGCAGGCCTCGGACCATGAATATCGACGCCAGACAAAAATCCCTTGATGAAAGGTCACTGAGTGAGTTCACACATGTCATAACCTCTCAGGAAGATCATCCTGAAAATAATGCTGGTCGCCAATCTGTAATCGACGCCTCGAGCGTTAATATTACCCCAGGGGCACATGCTGTCTTTGAGTCTCATCCAATGGTTGGTGAAGCATGGGATGCTTTGAAGCGTTCATTGGTTTATTTTCGCGGTCAACCAGTTGGAACTATCGCGGCTTTAGATAATTCTGAGGAAAAATGCAATTACGATCAGGTGCATAAGTTTGTTTTCTTATTATGATTTATATTAAATTTCTCTATCTTTATCTGGTGAGAACTGATGAGCTGTTAATGAGCTTGGGCAAGCCTAAGCAAGTTACCTATAAGCATGATCGCAGACCTAATACTATTGATTTAAAGTGTATATTTCACTATTAATGTTTCTGTTCTCGTTTAAGGGAGTGTCTGCTAGCCAAGTCACCGAGTGGTGGTACTCATAACCCGAGTACACCAAAAAAACTATTAAGTGATAGGGGCGTAGTATTCTGGAGTAAGTAAAATATCTCTGCTGAAGCACAAAATTGTGAATAAATTTCCAAATATTTTATTTTGGAACTACAGAGTACTTAATGTTAGTTTTCTGTATCGGTTCTGTTGAACTGATGAACTCTGCCTGAAGTTGTTAGTCATACATGGTCAAAGAGACGTAAACTCTTAAATGCTTTCACTTTTATAGGTCTTTGTCAGAGATTTTGTCCCAAGTGCGTTGGCTTTTTTGATGAGTGGGGAACCTGAAATCGTGAGGAACTTTCTTCTGAAAACTCTTCGCCTTCAATCATGGGAGAAAAAGATTGATCAATTCCAACTAGCTGAGGGTGTGATGCCAGCTAGCTTTAAAGTTTTCCATGATCCAGTGAGAAACCATGAGACTTTAATCGCAGACTTTGGTGAAAGTGCTATAGGAAGGGTTGCTCCCATTGATTCTGGATTCTGGTGGATCATTTTACTGAGGGCATATACTAGAAGTACTGGAGACACGTCCTTAGCTGACCTGCCAGAATGCCAGAAGGGTATGCGGCTAATTCTCAGTCTGTGTCTTTCTGAGGGTTTTGATACTTTCCCAACTCTTCTCTGTGCTGATGGCTGCTGCATGATTGATCGGAGAATGGTAAGCCACTAAGCCCTTCTACTTAAACTTTATACAGTAACTTCATGGAGTTTTCTTGTAAGATTTCCAATCTTTCTATGCCTGTAGAGTTTTGCCTTTATATGAAATTATGAAGTTATTAGAAAAACATGAAATAAGTGAATGACTGTGAGTGTGCGCGCGCGTGTGTGGACTAGATCAGTACAATCTAACATGTCAGCTGCAAGATAGAAATGGCTTAGTGATATTTGAATAATTATAGCATTTGTATCTATGTACACTTGATGGCGGAAAATCTATTTCTGAGTAATTGTTACTGCCAAAACTAAGTTCATCATATCATGACAATCAAAACTAGGTAAATATGTGTATCTTGAATGATCCTATGGCCAGGAATGAAAGTAGTTTCTTTCATCCTGTATCCCCAAGTTGAGTGATGTTACTTTAGACTAATGTCCGCACAATATGAGTATCTGACTAAACAATCACGAGGTTGGACCACATTACCAAGTTTGAAACTGTTTGTTTCACAGAATGTGTTACTTAACTCTACTTCAATTGCTTAGACATATGTTTGTTATGGAGCTTAACCTTGTTTGACTTACTAAGGACAGAACTTATTAATTTTACAGAGGCCTGCATTATAGGCTTCAGTTCTTTCTCATATTCTTGTGAAATCTTGGAATTCTATGTACAGGGTGTTTATGGATATCCGCTTGAAATCCAAGCCTTGTTCTTCATGGCTTTAAGGTGCGCAAAACTTTTGCTGAAGGAAGACGACGAAGGGAAGGAATTCATTGAGAGGATAGTAAATCGTCTTCGTGCTTTGAGCTACCACATGAGAAGTTACTACTGGATGGACCTGAAGCACCTTAATGACATATATCGATACAAGACTGAAGAATACTCTCATACCGCAGTAAACAAATTCAATGTGATGCCCGATTCCCTTCCTGAGTGGGTCTTTGATTTCATGCCAAATCGTGGTGGCTATTTCATTGGTAATGTTAGCCCTGCGAAAATGGATATACGTTGGTTTTGTTTAGGCAACTGTATCGCTATTCTTTCATCCTTGGCCACAGCCGAACAATCTACTGCCATTATGGACCTTATAGAAGCAAGATGGGACGAGTTGGTTGGTGAGATGCCAGTTAAAGTATGCTATCCAGCCATTGAAAGCCATGATTGGCGCATAATCACAGGATGTGATCCCAAGAATACGAGATGGAGTTATCATAATGGGGGATCATGGCCAGGTATATCTCATACTCGTGAATTACGTTGGGATTAAGGTGATGGACATAGCACATTGGTTGTTTTCTGAAAAATGTAAAGGTTATTCATGTGACATGAAAAAGACTTGCGCAAATATAAATGTAAACAAACAAATGGAAAGGCCTATTAAGAAAAAGGTAAACAATTAAATGGTTGACCATGCTTAAGATGGGGGTATTATGTATTTATGTGGAAGCATGCAACTTTACCTTTTGTGATTTCACAGACTGTTTCTTGTTCTCTCAGTACTCCTTTTTCTTGTTATATAGTATATACTAGCTTTAATAACTGATTATTAGGGATTTGAGGACTAATCTTTGAAGGTGACAGTCTGTATTATCAACCTAGTTTTTTTCTCTCTCATGAGTCATGAGCCCATTCTCCTGGATACTATTTACTAAAAGGGCATTATGTAATAACAAGATTATACTAAATTCGGTGGGTGCAGTTCTCCTGTGGCTCTTAACAGCTGCATGCATGAAGGCAGGGCGGCGCCTAATGGCAAGACGTGCGGTAGAACTGGCAGAAGCCCGACTGTCAAAAGACAACTGGCCAGAGTACTATGACGGAAAGGTAGGACGATTCATTGGAAAGCAGGCTAGAAAGTGCCAGACATGGTCTATAGCCGGTTACCTGGTGGCGAAGATGATGGTGGAGGACCCCACACATTTGGGTATGATTGCGCTGGAGGAAGATAAAGAGAAGAAGCCTGTGATGAGAAGATCGTCTTCGTGGACGTTGTGATTCCTTTCAGACAGAAGTCCTTTTTGGTAAAGCTTAGATGATGAGGATGATGATGATGTAGAGATTCTAGTTGATGAACAAAGATTAAAGAGGTGTGGATGTTATGTGGGGTCTTGTACATAGACTTGTATGGCTTAGGTGATTTCTTGTGATTGATGTCAAAGTTAGCAGGAAGGAAGAGGAAACTACTCGTAGTTGGTTGAAAGTAAGTAAATCTAGGTTTAACTGATGAAAAGAAACAAGCATTGAAATTTTGTTGTGAAGTTACAGTTTGACTCAATAGTTTACTACTCCACTATGCTCTAGAAATCCTAATGAATGTTGCTGCTATGTTACAACTTACAAGTTTACCGCGTACAAGGGTAAGGTAGTAACGCTGAGCTGCCTCAAAACGCGAATGACCCTTGTTACCTAAAGACTAGTTTGGTTAACGAGTGGATATTTGGGTTGTATGTTTGGTTGAGGTACTACTAGTTTGGGATGTACCATATAGATATTCTTGGTGGATAGCATAACTCTCCTTTCCCATCTTGTTTCTATAAGCTCTATCTATCTATGATGGCAGTGGCCTAAAAAAAACGAACATATACCTACCAATGGAATAACCACCATGCATGATTTGGCATGAAATCAAAGACCCACTCTGGTCACATACTCACATTAACTTTGTTTACCGTGGTATGAGAGTATTCTTCAGTTCTGTATCGTTGTGTCACTAAGGTGCTTGAGGTCCATCCTGAAGGAACTTCTTCCGTCTTCAATCCCACGTGTTGACCGTTAATGTTTGTAAATTCCGTGATTGTTTTAACCTAAGCACGGTATAATGACGATGGAGATTTGGGATCGACTAACCACCTAATGTAAAGAAAAATAAGACTAAAAAAGAGGGTTAGAATACGTACTTGATGGTTGAGGATGATTAAGGAAGATAAACAAGTGGTTTAGAGTATATATATATATATATATTGATATTGATTGATGGAGTGTTAATTATGAGTTTCCTAATTTCAAATTTCCATATATCGTAATATCAAATTTCCTAATATCAAATTTGCAATCTTTTAATATGTTTTTCCAGTATTCACACAAACAGTTTCTTGGCTCAGATAAAGCTCTCACGCAAATTTTGAGCATAAACGAAGGAGATTTGAGGGTGTCCGTATGCGATGAACGTTTTTCGGGGGTAACTCGGTTTATCGAGAAAATGAATAAATACGCGTTATCTGATTGTTTAATCGAACATGATAACTTCTACCACGGCCCAGGACACGTGGTACAAAAATCGTGTGAAACTGAAACGCAGCCCGGTACGACCTCCTGAACGGCCCAAATTACAGCGTATAATACACGGTTTTCGGTATTTTGTGGCCTCGGGTCAGAAATGGCAGTAAATCACACAAACAGTTTATTGGCTCAGATAAAACTCCCACGCAAATTTTGAGAATAAACGGAAAAGATTTGATGGTGTCCTTATGCGATAATCTTTTTTCGGGGGTAACTCGGTTTATCGAGAAAATGGATAAATACGTGTTATCTGATGGTTTAATCGAACATGGTAACTTCTACCACGACGCAGGACACGTGTTACAAAAATCGTGAGAAAATGAAACATGACCTAGTACGACCTCCCAAACGGCCTAAATTGCAGCCTATAATACACGGTTTTCGGTATTTTGCGGCACCGGGGAAGAAATGACCGTAAATCACAAAAACATTTTATTTTCTCAGATAAAGCTTCCACGCAAATTTTGAGCATAAACGGAGGAGATATGTGGGTGTCCGTATGCGATAAACGTTTTTCGGGGGTAACTCGGTTTATCGAGAAAATGGAAAAATACGTGTTATCTAATGATTTAATCGAACATGGTAACTTCTACCACGGCCCAGGACACAAAGTACAAAAATCGTGAGAAACTGAAATGCAGCCTAATACGACCTCCTGAACGGCCCAAATTACAGCCTATAATACACGGTTTTCGATATTTTGTGGCACCGGGGCAGAAATGACCGTAAATCACAAAAACATTTTATTTTCTCAGATAAAGCTTCCACACAAATTTTGAGCATAAACAGAGGAGATTTGTGGGTGTCCGTATGCGATAAACATTTTTCGGGGGTAACTCGGTTTATCGAGAAAATGGATAAATACGTGTTATCTAATGGTTTAATCGAACATGGTAACTTCTACCACGGCCCAGGACACGTGGTACAAAAATCGTGAAAAACTGAAACGCAGCCTAGTACGACCTCCCGAACGGCCCAAATTACAGCCTATAATACACGGTTTTTAGTATTGCGTGGGAGCTCAAATCTCCTCTGTTTATGCTCAAAATTTGCGTAGGAACTTTATCTGAGCCTATAAATTGTTTGTGTGATTTACTGCCATTTCTGACCCGGGGCCACAAAATACCGAAAACTGTGTATTATACGATGTAATTTTGGCAGTTCGGAAGGTCGTACTGGGCTGCGTTTCTGTTTCTCATATTTTTTTCTACTACGTGTCCTGAGCCGTGGAAGAAGTTACCATGTTCGATTTAACCATCAGATAACATGTATTTATCCATTTTCTCGATAAACCGAGTTACCCCTAAAAAAAGTTTATCGCGTAGGGACACTCTCAAATCTCCTCCGGTTATTCTCAAAATTTGCGTGGGAGCTTTATCTGAGCCAATAAACTGTTTGAGTGATTTACTGCCATTTCTGACTCGAGGCCACAAAAATTGTGTGGAAGCTTAATCTGAGAAAATAAAATGTTTTTGTGATTTATGGTCATTTCTGCACCGGTGCCGCAAAATACTGAAAACCGTGTATAGGCTGCAATTTAGGCCGTTTTTGAGGTCGTACTAGGTCATGTTTCATTTTCTCACGATTTTTGTACCACGTGTCCTGGGTCGTGGTAGAAGTTACTATGTTCGATTAAACCATCAGATAACACGTATTTATTCATTTTCTCGATAAACCGAGTTACCCCCGAAAAAAGTTTATCGCATACGGACAGGCTCAAATCTCCTTCGTTTATGCTCAAAATTTACGTGGGAGCTTTATCTGAGCCAATAAACTGTTTGTGTGATTTACTGCCATTTCTGACCCGGGACCACAAAATACTGAAAACCGTAAATTATAGGCCGTAATTTGAGCCGTTCCGGAGGTCGTACTAGGTCATGTTTCATTTCTCACGATTTTTGTACTACGTGTCCTGGGTCGTAGTAGAATTTACCTTGTTCGATTAAACATTCAGATAACGCGTATTTATCCATGTTCTTTATAAATCGAGTTACCCCCGAAAAACGTTTATCGCATACGGACACCATCAAATCTCCTCCGTTTATGCTCAAAATTTGCGTGACAGCTTTATCTGAGCCAATAAACTATTTGGGTGATTTACTGCCATTTCTGACCCAGGACCACAAAATATTGAAAACCGTGTATTATAAGATGTAATTTGGGATGTTCGGAAGGTCGTACTGGGCTGCGTTTCTGTTTCTCATGTTTTTTGTACCAAGTGTCCTGGGTCGTGAAATAAGTTACCATGTTCGATTAAACAATTAGATAACGCGTATTTATCCATTTTCTCGATAAACCGAATTACCCCCGTAAAACGTTTATCGCATACGGACACCCTCAAATCTCCTTCGTTTATGCTCAAAATTTGCTTGGGAGCTTTATCTGAGCCAATTAATTGTTTATCGCGTATTTATCCATTTACTGCCATTTCTGACCCGAGGCCACAAAATACCGAAAACCGTGTATTATAGGCCGTAAATTAAGCCGTTCGGGAGGTCGTACTGGGCTGCGTTTCACCTTCTCACGATTTTTGTACCACGTGTCCTGGGCCGTGGTAGAAGTTACCATGTTCGATTAAACAATCGGATAACGCGTATTTATCCATTTTCTCGATAAACCGAGTTACCCCCGAAAAACGTTTATCACATACGGACACCCTCAAATCTCCTTCGTTTATGCTCAAAATTTGCGTGGAAGCTTTATCTGAGCCAATAAACTGTTTGTGTGATTTACTGCCATTTATGACCCGAGGCCACAAAATACCGAAAACCGTGTATTATAAGCTGTAATTTGGGCCGTTTGGGAGTTCGTACTTGGCTGCGTTTCAGTTTTTCACGATTTTTGTATCACGTGTCCTGGGCCGTGGTATAAGTTACCATGTTCGATTAAATCATTAGATAACACGTATTTATCCATTTTCTCGATAAACCGAGTTACCCCCGAAAAACGTTTATCGCATACGGACACCCTCAAATCTCCTTCGTTTATGATCAAAATTTGCGTGGGAGCTTTATCTGAGCCAATAAACTGTTTGTGTGATTTACTGCCATTTCTGACCCGGGGCCACAAAATACCGAAAACCGTGTATTATTGGCTGTAATTTCGGCCGTTCTGGAGGTCGTACTAGGCTGCGTTTCAATTTCTCACGATTTTTGTACCACGTGTCATGGGCCGCGGTAGAAGTTACCATGTTCGATTAAACCATCAGATAACACGTATTTATCCATGTTCTTTATAAATCGCGTTACCCCCGAAAAACCTTTATCGCATACGGACACCATCAAATCTTCTCTGTTTATGCTCAAAATTTGCGTGAGAGCTTTATCTGAGCCAATAAACTGTTTGTGTGATTTACTGCCATTTCTGACCCGGGGCCACAAAATACCGAAAACCGTGTATTATAGGATGTAATTTGGGCCGTTCGGCAGGTCGTACTGGGTTGCGTTTCAGTTTCTCACGATTTTTGTACCACGTGTCCTGGGTCGTGGTAGAATTTACCATGTTCGATTAAACCATCAGATAACTCGTATTTATCCATTTTCTTTATAAATCGAGTTACCCCTGAAAAACGTTTATCGCATACGGACACCATCAAATCTCCTCCGTTTATGCTCAAAATATTCTTGGGAGCTATATCTGAGCCAATAAACTGTTTGTGTGATTTACTGTCCTTTCTAACCCGGGGCCACAAAATACCGAAAACCGTGTATTATAGGCTGTAATTTGGGCCGTTCGGGAGGTCGTACTGGGCTGCGTTTCAGTTTCTCACGATTTTTTTTACCACGTGTCCTGGGCAGTGGTAGAAGTTACCATGTTCTATTAAACCATCAGATAACGCGTATTTATCCATTTTCTCGATAAACCGAGTTACCCCCGAAAAACGTTTATCGCATACGCACACCCTCAAATCTCCTTCGTTTATGCTCAAACTTTGTGTGGGAGCTTTATCTGAGCCAATAAACTGTTTGTTTGATTTACTGCCATTTCTGACCCGGGGCCACAAAATAATGAAAACCGTGTATTATAGGCTGTAATTAATGTCGTTCGGGAGGTCGTACTAGGCTGCGTTTCAGTTTCTCACGATTTTTGTACCACGTGTCCTGGGCCGTGGTAGAAGTTACCATGTTCTATTAAACCATCAGATAACGCGTATTTATCCATTTTCTCGATAAACCGAGTTACCCCCGAAAAACGTTTATCGCATACGGACACCCACAAATCTCCTCCGTTTATGCTCAAAAATTGTGTGGAAGCTTAATCTGAGAAAATAAAATGTTTTTGTGATTTATGGTCATTTCTGCACCGGTGCCGCAAAATACTGAAAACCGTGTATACGCTGCAATTTAGGCCGTTTTTGAGGTCGTACTAGGTCATGTTTCATTTTCTCACGATTTTTGTACCACGTGTCTTGGGTCGTGGTAGAATTTACCATGTTCGATTAAACAATCAGATAACGCGTATTTATCCATGTTCTTTATAAATCGAGTTACCCCCGAAAAACCTTTATCGCATACGGACACCATCAAATCTTCTCTGTTTATGCTCAAAATTTGCGTGAGAGCTTTATCTGAGCCAATAAACTGTTTGTGTGATTTACTGCCATTTCTGACCCGGGGCAACAAAATACTGAAAAACGTTTATCGCATACGGACACCCGGGGCAACAAAATACTGAAAAACATTTCTGACCCGTTCGGAAGGTCGTACTGGGCAGCGTTTCTGTTTCTCATGTTTTTTGTACCACGTGTCCTGGGCCGTGGAAGAAGTTACCATGTTCGATTAAACAATTAGATAACGCGTATTTATCCATTTTCTCGATAAACCGAATTACCCCCGTAAAACGTTTATCGCATACGGACACCCTCAAATCTCCTTCGTTTATGCTCAAAATTTGCGTGGAAGCTTTATCTGAGCCAATAAATTGTTTGTGTGATTTACTGCCATTTCTGACCCAGGGCCACAAAATACCGAAAACCGTGTATTATAGGCCGTAAATTAGGCCGTTCGGGAGGTCGTACTGGGCTGCGTTTCAGTTTCTCACGATTTTTGTACTACGTGTCATGGGACGTGGTAGAAGTTACCATGTTCGATTAAACCATCAGATAACACGTATTTATCCATTTTCTCGATAAACCGAGTTACCCCCGAAAACATTTATCGCATACAGACACCCTCAAATCTCCTTTGTTTATGCTCAAAATTTGCGTGGAAGCTTTATCTGAGCCAATAAACGTTTTGTGTGATTTACTGCCATTTCTGACCCGGGGCCGCAAAATACCGAAAACCATGTATCATAGGCCGTAATTTGGGCCGTTCGGGAGGTCGTACTGAGCTGCGTTTCAGTTTCTCACGATTTTTGTACCACGTGTCCTGGGCCGTGGTAGAAGTTACTATGTTCGATTAAACAATTAGATAACGCGTATTTATCCATTTTCTCGATAAACCGAGTTACCCCCGAAAAACGTTTATCGCATACGGACACCCACAAATCTCCTCCGTTTATGCTCAAAAATTGTGTGGAAGCTTAATCTGAGAAAATAAAATGTTTTTGTGATTTATGGTCATTTCTGCACCGGTGCCGCAAAATACTGAAAACCGTGTATACGCTGCAATTTAGGCCGTTTTTGAGGTCGTACTAGGTCATGTTTCATTTTCTCACGATTTTTGTACCACGTGTCCTGGGTCGTGGTAGAATTTACCATGTTCGATTAAACCATCAGATAACTCGTATTTATCCATTTTCTTTATAAATCGAGTTACCCCTGAAAAACGTTTATCGCATACGGACACCATCAAATCTCCTCCGTTTATGCTCAAAATATTCTTGGGAGCTATATCTGAGCCAATAAACTGTTTGTGTGATTTACTGTCCTTTCTAACCCGGGGCCACAAAATACCGAAAACCGTGTATTATAGGCTGTAATTTGGGCCGTTCGGGAGGTCGTACTGGGCTGCGTTTCAGTTTCTCACGATTTTTTTTACCACGTGTCCTGGGCAGTGGTAGAAGTTACCATGTTCTATTAAACCATCAGATAACGCGTATTTATCCATTTTCTCGATAAACCGAGTTACCCCCGAAAAACGTTTATCGCATACGGACACCCACAAATCTCCTCCGTTTATGCTCAAAAATTGTGTGGAAGCTTAATCTGAGAAAATAAAATGTTTTTGTGATTTATGGTCATTTCTGCACCGGTGCCGCAAAATACTGAAAACCGTGTATACGCTGCAATTTAGGCCGTTTTTGAGGTCGTACTAGGTCATGTTTCATTTTCTCACGATTTTTGTACCACGTGTCTTGGGTCGTGATAGAATTTACCATGTTCGATTAAACAATCAGATAACGCGTATTTATCCATGTTCTTTATAAATCGAGTTACCCCCGAAAAACCTTTATCGCATACGGACACCATCAAATCTTCTCTGTTTATGCTCAAAATTTGCGTGAGAGCTTTATCTGAGCCAATAAACTGTTTGTGTGATTTACTGCCATTTCTGACCCGGGGCCACAAAATACCGAAAACCGTGTATTATAGGATGTAATTTGGGCCGTTCGGCAGGTCGTACTGGGTTGCGTTTCAGTTTCTCACGATTTTTGTACCACGTGTCCTGGGTCGTGGTAGAATTTACCATGTTCGATTAAACCATCAGATAACTCGTATTTATCCATTTTCTTTATAAATCGAGTTACCCCTGAAAAACGTTTATCGCATACGGACACCATCAAATCTCCTCCGTTTATGCTCAAAATATTCTTGGGAGCTATATCTGAGCCAATAAACTGTTTGTGTGATTTACTGTCCTTTCTAACCCGGGGCCACAAAATACCGAAAACCGTGTATTATAGGCTGTAATTTGGGCCGTTCGGGAGGTCGTACTGGGCTGCGTTTCAGTTTCTCACGATTTTTTTTACCACGTGTCCTGGGCAGTGGTAGAAGTTACCATGTTCTATTAAACCATCAGATAACGCGTATTTATCCATTTTCTCGATAAACCGAGTTACCCCCGAAAAACGTTTATCGCATACGGACACCCACAAATCTCCTCCGTTTATGCTCAAAAATTGTGTGGAAGCTTAATCTGAGAAAATAAAATGTTTTTGTGATTTATGGTCATTTCTGCACCGGTGCCGCAAAATATTGAAAACCTTGTATTCGCTGCAATTTAGGCCGTTTTTGAGGTCGTACTAGGTCATGTTTCATTTTCTCACAATTTTTGTACCACGTGTCTTGGGTCGTGGTAGAATTTACCATGTTCGATTAAACAATCAGATAACGCGTATTTATCCATGTTCTTTATAAATCGAGTTACCCCCGAAAAACCTTTATCGCATACGGACACCATCAAATCTTCTCTGTTTATGCTCAAAATTTGCGTGAGAGCTTTATCTGAGCCAATAAACTGTTTGTGTGATTTACTGCCATTTCTGACCCGGGGCAACAAAATACTGAAAACCGTGTATTATATGATGTAATTTGGGCCGTTCGGAAGGTCGTACTGGGCAGCGTTTCTGTTTCTCATGTTTTTTGTACCACGTGTCCTGGGCCGTGGAAGAAGTTACCATGTTCGATTAAACAATTAGATAACGCGTATTTATCCATTTTCTCGATAAACCGAATTACCCCCGTAAAACGTTTATCGCATACGGACACCCTCAAATCTCCTTCGTTTATGTTCAAAATTTGCGTGGAAGCTTTATCTGAGCCAATAAATTGTTTGTGTGATTTACTGCCATTTCTGACCCAGGGCCACAAAATACCGAAAACCGTGTATTGTAGGCCGTAAATTAGGCCGTTCGGAGGTCGTACTGGATGTTTCATTTTCTCACAATTTTTGTACCACGTGTCTTGGGCCGTGGTAGAATTTACCATGTTCGATTAAACAATCAGATAACGCGTATTTATCCATGTTCTTTATAAATCGAGTTACCCCCGAAAAACCTTTATCGCATACGGACACCATCAAATCTTCTCTGTTTATGCTCAAAATTTGCGTGAGAGCTTTATCTGAGCCAATAAACTGTTTGTGTGATTTACTGCCATTTCTGACCCGGGGCAACAAAATACTGAAAACCGTGTATTATATGATGTAATTTGGGCCGTTCGGAAGGTCGTACTGGGCAGCGTTTCTGTTTCTCATGTTTTTTGTACCACGTGTCCTGGGCCGTGGAAGAAGTTACCATGTTCGATTAAACAATTAGATAACGCGTATTTATCCATTTTCTCGATAAACCGAATTACCCCCGTAAAACGTTTATCGCATACGGACACCCTCAAATCTCCTTCGTTTATGTTCAAAATTTGCGTGGAAGCTTTATCTGAGCCAATAAATTGTTTGTGTGATTTACTGCCATTTCTGACCCAGGGCCACAAAATACCGAAAACCGTGTATTGTAGGCCGTAAATTAGGCCGTTCGGGAGGTCGTACTGGGCTGCGTTTCAGTTTCTCACGATTTTTGTACTACGTGTCATGGGACGTGGTAGAAGTTACCATGTTCGATTAAACCATCAGATAACACGTATTTATCCATTTTCTCGATAAACCGAGTTACCCCCGAAAACATTTATCGCATACAGACACCCTCAAATCTCCTTTGTTTATGCTCAAAATTTGCGTGGAAGCTTTATCTGAGCCAATAAACGTTTTGTGTGATTTACTGCCATTTCTGACCCGGGGCCGCAAAATACCGAAAACCATGTATCATAGGCCGTAATTTGGGCCGTTCGGGAGGTCGTACTGAGCTGCGTTTCAGTTTCTCACGATTTTTGTACCACGTGTCCTGGGCCGTGGTAGAAGTTACTATGTTCGATTAAACAATTAGATAACGCGTATTTATCCATTTTCTCGATAAACCGAGTTACCCCCGAAAAACGTTTATCGCAAACGGACACCCTCAAATCTCCTTCGTTTATGCTCAAAATTTGCGTGGAAGCTTTATCTGAGCCAATAAACTGTCTGTGTGATTTACTGCCATTTCTGACCTGGAGCCACAAAATACCGAAAACCGTGTATTGTAGGCTGTAATTTGGGCCGTTCGGGAGGTCGTACTGGGCTGCGTTTCAGTTTCTCACGATTTTTTTTACCACGTGTCCTGGGCAGTGGTAGAAGTTACCATGTTCGATTAAACCATCAGATAACACGTGTTTATCCATTTTCTCGATAAACCGAGTTACCCCCGAAAAAGGTTTATCGCATACGGACACCCTCAAATCTCCTTCGTTTATGCTCAAAATTTGCGTGGGAGCTTTATCTGATCCAATATACTGTTTGTGTGATTTACTGCCATTTCTGACCTGGGCCGCAAAATACTGAAAACTGTAAATTATAGGCCGTAATTTGGGCCGTTCCGGAGGTCGTACTAGGTCATGTTTCATTTTCTCACGATTTTTGTACCACGTGTCTTGGGTCGTGGTAGAATTTACCATGTTCGATTAAACAATCAGATAACGCGTATTTATCCATGTTCTTTATAAATCGAGTTACCCCCGAAAAACGTTTATCGCATACGGACACCCTCAAATCTCCTTCGTTTATGCTCAAAATTTGCGTGGGAGCTTTATCTGAGCCAATAAATTGTTTGTGTGATTTACTGCCATTTCTGACCCGGGGCCACAAAATACTGAAAACCGTGTATTATAGGCCGTAAATTAGGCCGTTCGGGAGGTCGTAGTGGGCTGCGTTTCAGTTTCTCACGATTTTTGTACTACGTGTCATGGGACGTGGTAGAAGTTACCATGTTCGATTAAACCATCAGATAACACGTATTTATCCATTTTCTCGATAAACCGAGTTACCCCCGAAAACATTTATCGCATACAGACACCCTCAAATCTCCTTTGTTTATGCTCAAAATTTGCGTGGAAGCTTTATCTGAGCCAATAAACTTTTTGTGTGATTTACTGCCATTTCTGACCCGGGCCCGCAAAATACCGAAAACCGTGTATCATTGGCCGTAATTTGGGCCGTTCGGGAGGTCGTACTGAGCTGCGTTTCAGTTTCTCACGATTTTTGTACCACGTGTCCTGGACCGTGGTAGAAGTTACTATGTTCGATTAAACAATTAGATAACGCGTATTTATCCATTTTCTCGATAAACCGAGTTACCCCTGAAAAACGTTTATCGCAAACGGACAACCTTAAATCTGCTTCGTTTATGCTCAAAATTTGCGTGGAAGCTTTATCTGAGCCAATAAACTGTCTGTGTGATTTACTGCCATTTCTGATCTGGAGCCACAAAATACCGAAAACCGTGTATTATAGGCTGTAATTTGGGCCGTTCGGGAGGTCGTACAGGGCTGCGTTTCAGTTTCTCACGATTTTTTTACAACGTGTCCTGGGCCGTGCTAGAAGTTACCATGTTCGATTAAACCATCAGATAACACGTATTTATCCATTTTCTCGATAAACCGAGTTACCCCCGAAAAAAGTTTAACGCATACAGACACCAACAAATCCCTCCGTTTATGCTCAAAATTTATGTGGAAGCATTATCTGAGCCAATAAACCGTTTGTGTGATTTACTGCCATTTATGACCCGGGGCCAAAAAATACCGAAAACCGTGTATTATAGGATGTAATTTGGGCCGTTCTGAAGGTCGTAATGGGCTGCGTTTCTGTTTCTCATGTTTTTTGTACCACGTGTATTGGGCCATGGAAGAAGTTACCATGTTCGATTAAACCATCAGCTAACACGTATTTATCCATTTTCTCGATAAACCGAGTTACCCCCGTAAAACGTTTATCGCATACGGACACCATCAAATCTCCTCCGTTTATGCTCAAAGTTTGCGTGGGAGCTTTATCTGAGCCAATAATAATTTGTTTGTGTGATTTACTGCCATTTTTGCCCCAGGGCCACAAAATACCGAAAACCGTGTATTATAGGCCGTAATTTGGGCAGTTCGGGAGGTCGTACTGGGTTGCGTTTCAGTTTCTCACGATTTTTGTACCACATGTCATGGGTCGTGGTAGAAGTTACCATGTTCGATTAAACTATCAGATAACAATTATTTATCCATTTTCTTGATAAACCGAGTTACCTCCGAAAACATTTATCGCATACGAACACCCTCAAATCTCCTTCGTTTATGCTCAAAATTTGCGTGGGAGCTTTATCTGAGCCAATAAACTGTTTGTTTTATTTAATGTCATTTCTGACCCGGGACCGCAAAATACCGAAAACCGTGTATTATAGGTCGTAATTTGGGCCGTTCGGGAGGTCGTACTGGGCTGCGTTTCAGTTTCTCACGATTTTTATACCACCTGTCCTGGGCCTTGGTAGAAGTTACCTTGTTCGATTAAACAATTAGATAACGCGTATTTATCCATTTTCTCGATAAACCGAGTTACCCCCGAAAAACGTTTTATCGCATACGGAAACCCTCAAATCTCCTTCATTTATGCTCAAAATTTGCGTGGAAGCTTTATCTGAGCCAATAAACAGTTTGTGTGATTTACTGCCATTTCTGACCCGGGGCCACAAAATACCGAAAACCGTGTATCATAAGCTGTAATTTGGGCCGTTCGGGAGTTCGTACTAGGTTGCGTTTCAGTTTCTCACGATTTTTGTACCATGTGTCCTGGGCCGTGGTAGAAGTTACCATATTCGATTAAACCATCAGATAACATGTATTTATCCATTTTCTCGATAAACCGAGTTACCCCCGAAAACATTTATCGCATACAGACACTTTCAAATCTCCTTCGTTTATGTTCAAAATTTGCGTGGAAGCTTTATCTGAGCCAATAAACTGTTTGTGTTATTTACTGCCATTTCTAACCCGGGGCCACAAAATACCGAAATCCGTGTATTATAGGATGTAATTTGGGCCGTTCGGGAGGTCGTACTGGGTTGCGTTTCAGTTTCTCACGATTTTTTTACCACGTGTCCTGGGCCGTGGAAGAAATTACCATGTTCGATTAAACCATCAGATAACACGTACTTATCTATTTTCTCGATAAACCGAGTTACCCCCGAAAAACGTTTATCGCATACGGACACCCTTAAATCTCCTCTGTTTATTCTCAAAATTTGCGTGGGAGCTTTATCTGAGCCAATAAACTGTTTGTGTGATTTACTGCCATTTCTTACTCGGGGCCACAAAATACCGAAAACCATGTATTATAGGCTTTAATTTGAGCCGTTCGGGAGGTCGTACTGGGCTGCGTTTTAGTTTCTCACGATTTTTGTACAACGTGTCCTGGGTCTTGGTAGATTAAACAATCAGATAACGCGTATTTATCCATTTTCTCGATAAACCGAGTTACCCCCGAAAAACGTTTATCGCATACGGACACCCTCAAATCTCCTTCGTTTATGCTCAAAATTTGCGTGGGAGCTATATCTGAGCCAATAAACTGTTTGTGTGATTTACTGCCATTTCTGACCCGGGGCGACAAAATACCGAAAACCGTGTATTATAGGCCGTAATTTGGGCCGTTCGGGAGGTCGTACTGGGCTGCGTTTCAGTTTCTCACGATTTTTGTACCACGTGTCCTGGGCC
The DNA here is from genome assembly GCA_022085475.1 of Heliosperma pusillum. NCBI lineage: Eukaryota > Viridiplantae > Streptophyta > Magnoliopsida > Caryophyllales > Caryophyllaceae > Heliosperma > Heliosperma pusillum. Next base: position 99,107 of record JAIUZE010074005.1, read on the forward strand.
ATGGTAGAAGTTACCATGTTTGATTAAAACATCAGATAACACGTATTTATCCATTTTCTCGATAAACCGAATTACCCCCGTAAAACGTTTATCGCATACGGAGACCATCCAATCTCCTCTGTTTATGCTCAAAATTTGCGTGGGAGCTTTATCTGAGCCAATAAACTGTTTGTGTGATTTACTGCCATTTCTGACCCGGGGCCACAAAATACCGAAAACCGTGTATTATAGGCCGTAATTTGGGCCGTTCGGGAGGTCGTACTGGGCTGCGTTTCAGTTTTCCACGATTTTTGTACCACGTGTACTCACTAGTAGAAAAAACCCCTATCGTGACGCTGTTATAGTGACGGTTCTTATATAAAACGATGTAAAAAGTAATATATCAACTATTTGTGGCGGTTTTAATAAGAATTGACGTAATAGATGAATCTTTTTGTGGCGATTTTTTAAAAAAACCGCCATTATAGAGCTTTTGTGGCGGTTTTTTCAAAACCGACGTTAATCGGTGTCACTTTTGAGTTAGCTATTTACATCGCGTTTGTATAAAACCGACGCAAAAGGACGTTTGTGATGGCAAAAGGACATTTATGACGCTTCTAATACAAGTGAAGTAATAAAGCTAATGCTAAAACAATATAAGTTACCAATTGTAGAGAACGAAATAGATTGATAGTGATCTATACAAATCCAACTAATCTCTTCAATTGTAGATAAACCAATACTAGTCACACTAATCAATGCAACCATTTCAAACAAATTCATGTAGAAAACCAAATACATAACCCCGAACTGAAATTAAAATGAAAATGAAAAGTTACCAATTGTAGAGAACGAAATAGATTGATAGTGATCTATGAAGGAGAAGAAGGACCGAGTCGAGAAGAGGCGGCGTGGTAAGAAACAGACTGCATGTGTCAGTGGCGACGGTGGTGGGGTGAATTAGATGATGGAGTTTTTTTCGTTGTGGTGAACGAATGCATTGGAGATAAGGGATTGTCGTGGAGGGATAACCACCATAAGAGTTGTGCGAGTGATGTTGTCACTGTTGTGGTGGAGATAGTGGGTAGGAGTGTGGGAGTTATCTGTTTTATGGTATGATGCAGTAGCTGGTAAAATTTAAGGGGTTATGGGCTTATATTGTTTTAGCATTAACTTTATTACTTCACCTGTATTAGAAGCGTCATAGATGTCCTTTTGCCATCACAAATGTCCTTTTGCGTCGGTTTTATACAAACGCGATGTAAATAGCTATCTCAAAAGTGACACCGATTAACGTCGGTTTTGAAAAAACCGCCACAAAAGCTCTATAATGGCGGTTTTTTTAAAAACCGCCACAAAGAGATTCATCTATTACGTCAAATCTTATTAAAACCGCCACAATAGTTGATATATTACTTTTTACGTCGTTTTATATAAGAACCGTCACTATAGCAGCGTCACGATAGAGGTTTTTTCTACTAGTGAGTACACGTGGTACAAAAATCGTGAGAAACTGAATTGCAGCCCAGTACGACCTCCCGAACGGCCCAACTTACGGCCTATAATACACGGTTTTCGGTATTTTGAGGCCCCGGGTCAGAAAGGGCAGCAAATTACACAAACAGTTTATTGGCTCAGATAAAGCTCCCACGCAAATTTTGAGCATAAACGAAGGAGATTTGAGGGTGACCGTATGCGATAAACGTTTTTCGGGGGTAACTCGGTTTATCGAGAAAATGGATAAATACGCGTTATCTGATTGTTTAATCGAACATGGTAACTTCTACCACGGCCCAGGACACGTTGTACAAAAACCGTGAGAAACTGAAACGCATCCCAGTACGACCTTTCGAACGGCCTAATTACGGCCTATAATACACGGTTTTCGGTATTTTGTGGTCCCGAGTCAGAAATGGCAGTAAATCACACAAATAGTTTATTGGCTCAGATAAATCTCCCACGCAAATTTTGAGCATAAACAGAGGAGATTTGATGGTGTCCGTATGCGATAAACGTTTTACGGGGGTAATTCCGTTTATCGAGAAAATGGATAAATACGTGTTATCTGATGGTTTAATCGAGTATGGTAACTTCTTCCACGGCCCAGGACACGTGGTACAAAAAACATGAGAAACAGAAACGCAGCCCAGTACGACCTTCCGAACGATCCAAATTACATACTATATAATACACGGTTTTCGGTATTTTGTGGCCCCGGGTCAGAAATGGCAGTAAATCACACAAACAGTTTATTGGCTCAAATAAAGCTTCCACGCAAATTTTGAGCATTAACGAAGGACATTTGAGGGTGTCCGTATGCGATAAATGTTTTCGGGGGTAACTCGGTTTATCGAGAAAATGGATAAATACGTGTTATCTGATGGTTTAATTGAACATGGTAACTTCTACTACGGCCCAGGACACGTGGTACAAAAATCGTGGGAAACTGAAACGCAGCCCAGTATGACCTCCCGAACGGTCCAAATTACAGCCTATGATACATGGTTTTCGGTATTTTGTGGCCCCGGGTCAGAAATGGTAGTAAATCACACAAACAGTTTATTGGCTCAGATAAAGCTTCCACGCAAATATTGAGCATAAACGAAGGAGATTTGAGGGTGTCCGTATGCGATAAATGTTTTCGGGGGTAACTCGGTTTATCGAGAAAATGGATAAATACGCGTTATCTAATTGTTTAATCGAACAGAATAACTTCTACCACGGCCCAGGACACGTGGTACAAAAATCATGAGAAACAGAAACGCAACCCAGTACGACCTCCCGAACGGCCCAAATTACGGCCTATAATACACGGTTTTCGGTATTTTGCGTCCCCGGGTCAGAAATGACATTAAATCACACAAACAGTTTATTGTCTCAGATAAAGCTCCCACGCAAATTTTGAGCATAAACGAAAGAGATTTGAGGGTGTCCGTATGCGATAAAGGTTTTACGGGGGTAATTCGGTTTATCGAGAAAATGGATAAATACCCGTTATCTAATTGTTTAATCAAACATGGTAACTTTTTCCACGGCCCAGGACACGTGGTACAAAAAACATGAGAAACAGAAACGCAGCCCAGCACGACCTTCCAACGGCCCAAATTACATCCTATAATACACGGTTTTCGGTATTTTGTGGCCCCGGGTCAGAAATGACAGTAAATCACACAAACAATTTATTTGCTCAGAGTAAGCTTCCACTCAAACGTTATTCATAAACGAAGGAGATTTGAGGGTGTCCGTATGCGATAAATGTTTTCGGGGGTAACTCGGTTTATCGAGAAAACGGATAAAAACGTGTTATCTGATGGTTTAATCGAACATGATAACTTCTACCACGGCCCAGGACACGTGGTACATTAATCGTGAGAAACTGAAACGCAGCCTAGTACGAACTCTCGAACGGCCCAAATTACACCCTATAATACACGGTTTTCGGTATTTTTTGGCCCCGGTTCAGAAATGGCAGTAAATCACACAAACAGTTTATTGGCTCAGATAAAGCTCCCACACAAATTTTGAGTAGAAACGAAGGAGATTTGAGGGTGTCCGTATGCGATAAATGTTTTCGGGGTTAACTCAATTTATCGAGAAAATGAATAAATACGTGTTATCTGATGGTTTAATCGAACATGGTAACTTCTACCACGGCCCAGGACACGTGGTTCAAAAATCGTAAGAAACTGAAACGTAGCCCAGTACGACCTTCCGAACAGCCCAAATTACGGCCTATAATACACGGTTTTCGGTATTTTGTGGCCCCATGTCAGAAATGGCAGTAAATTACACAAACAGTTTATTGGCTCACATAAAGCTCCCACACAAATTTTGAGCATAAACGAAGGAGATTTGAGGGTGTCCGTGTGCGATAAACGTTTTACGGGGGTAATTCGGTTTATTGAGAAAATGGATAAATACGCGTTATCTAATTGTTTAATCGAACATGGTAACTTCTTCCACGGCCCAGGACACGTGGTACAAAAAACATGAGAAACAGAAACGCAGTCCATTACGACCTTCCGAATGGCCCAAATTACATCCTATAATACATGGTTTTCGGTATTTTGTGGCCCCGGGTCAGAAATGGCAGTAAATCACACAAACGGTTTCTTGGCTCAGATAAAGCTTCCACACAAATTTTGACCATAAACGGAGGGATTTGATGGTGTCCATATGCGATAAACCTTTTTCGGGTGTAACTCGATTTATAAAGAAAAAAGATAAATACGTGTTATCTGATGGTTTACTCGAACATGGTAAATTCTACCACGACCTAGGACACGTGGTAAAAAAATCGTGAGAAAATGAAACATGACCTAGTACGACCTCCGAAACGGCCTAAATTGCAGCGTATAATACACGTTTTTCGGTATTTTGCGGCACCGGGGCAGAAATGACCGTTAATCACAAAAACATTTTATTTTCTCAGATAAAGCTTCCACACAAATGTTGAGCATAATCGGAGGAGATTTGTGGGTGTCCGTATGCGATAAACGTTTTTCGGGGGTAACTCGGTTTATCGAGAAAATGGATAAATACGTGTTATCTAATGGTTTAATCGAACACGGTAACTTCTACCACGGACCAGGACACGTGGTACAAAAATCGCGAGAAACTGAAACGCAGCCTAGTACGAACTCCCGAACGGCCTAAATTACATCCTATGATACATGGTTTTCGGTATTTTGTGGCCCCGGGGCAGAAATGACCGTAAATCACAAAAATATTTTATTTTTTCAGATAAAGCTTCCACACAAATTTGGAGCATAAACGTAGGAGATTTAAGGGTGTCCGTATGCGATAAAATTTTTTCTGGGGTAACTCGGTTTATCGAGAAAATGGATAAATACATGTTATCTGATGGTTTAATCGAACATGGTAACTTCTTCCACGGCCCAGGACACGTGGTACAAAAAACATGAGAAACAGAAACGCAGCGCAGTACGACCTTCCGAACGGCCCAAATTACATCCTATAATACACGGTTTTTGTTATTTTGTGGCCCCGGGTCAGAAATGGCAGTAAATCAGACAAACAGTTTATTGGCTCAGATTAAGCTTCCACGCAAATTTTATGCATAAACGAAGGAGATTTGAGGGTGTCCGTATGCGATAAATGTTTTCGGGGGTAACTCGGTTTATCAAGAAAATGGATAAAAACGTGTTATCTGATAGTTTAATCGAACATGATAACTTCTACCACGACCCAGGACACGTGGTACATTAATCGTGAGAAACTGAAATGCAGCATAGTACGAACTTCCGAACGGCCCAAATTACAGCCTTTAATACACGGTTTTCGGTTTTTTTTGGCCCCGGGTCAGAAATTGCAGTAAATCACTCAAACAGTTTATTGTCTCAGATAAAGCTTCCACGCAAATTTTGAGCATAAACGAAGGAGATTTGATGGTGTCCGTATGCGATAATTGTTTTCGGGGGTAACTTGGTTTATCGAGAAACTGGATAAATACGTGTTATCTGATGGTTTAATCGAACATGGTAACTTCTTCCACGGCCCACGACACGTAGTAGAAAAAAAAGAGAAACAGAAACGCAACCCAGTACGACCTTCCGAACGGCCCAAATTACATCCTATAATATACGGTTTTCGGTATTTTGTGGCCCCGGGTCAGAAATGGCATTAAATCACACAAACAGTTTATTGGCTCAGATTAAGCTTCCACGCAAATTTTATGCATAAACGAAGGAGATTTGAGGGTGTCCGTATGAGATAAATGTTTTCGGGGGTAACTCGGTTTATCGAGAAAATGGATAAATATGTGTTATCTGATGGTTTAATCGAACATGGTAACTTCTAACACGGCCCAGGACACGTGGTTCATTAATCGTGAGAAACTGAAACGCAACCTTGTACAAACTCCCGAACGGCCCAAATTACAGCCTATAATAAACGGCTTTCGGTATTTTTTGGCCCCGGGTCAGAAATGGCAGTAAATCACACAAACAATTTATTGCCTCAGATAAAGCTTCCACGCAAATTTTGAACATAAACGAAGGAGATTTGAGGGTGTCCGTATGCGATAAACGTTTTTCGGCGGTAACTCGGTTTATCGAGAAAATGTATAAAAACGTGTTATCTAATGGTTTAATTGAACATGGTAACTTCTACCACGGCCCAGGACACGTGGTACAAAAATCGTGAGAAACTGAAACACAGCCCAGTACGACCTCCCGAACGGCCCATATTACGGCCTATAATTTACGGTTTTCGGTATTTTGCGGCCCCGGGTCAGAAAAGGAAGTAAATCACACAAACAGTTTATTAGCTCAGATAAAGCTCCCACGCAAATTTTGAGCATAAACGAAAGAAATTTGAGGGTGCCCGTATGCGATAAATGTTTTCGGGGGTAACTCGGTTTTACGAGAAAATGGATAAATACGTGTTATCTGATGGTTTAATCGAACATGGTAACTTCTACCACGGCCTAGGACACGTGGTACAAAAATCGTGAGAAAATGAAACATGACCTAGTACGACCTCCTAAACGGCTCAAATTACAACCTATAATACACGGTTTTCGGTATTTTGTGGTCCCGGGTCAGAAATGGCTGTTAATCACACAAACAGTTTATTTGCTCAGATAAAGCTTCAACGCAAATTTTGAGCATAAACGAAGGAGATTTGAGGGTGTCCGTATGCGATAAACGTTTTTCGGGGGTGACTCGGTTTATCGAGAACATGGATAAATAAGCGTTATCTAATTGTTTAATCGAACATGGTTACTTCGACCACGACCCAGGACACGTGGTACAAAAATCGTGAGAAACTTAAACGCAACCCAGTACGACCTCCCGAACGGCCCAAATTACGGCATATAATACACGGTTTTCGGTATTTTGCGGCCCCGGGTCAGAAATGGCAGTAAATCACACAAACAGTTTATTGGCTCAGATAAAGCTCCCACGCAAATTTTGAGCATAAACGAAGAAGATTTGAGCGTGTCCGTATGTGATAAACGTTTTTTGGGGGTAACTCGGTTTATCGAGAAAATGGATAAATACGCATTATCTGATTGTTTAATCGGACATGGTAACTTCTACCACGGCCCAGGACACGTGGTACAAAAATCGTGAGAAAGTGAAACGCAGCCCAGTACGACCTCCCGAACGGCTCAAATTACGGCCTATAATACACGGTTTTCAATATTTTTCAGCCCCGGGTCAGAATTGGCAACAAAAAATCACACAAACTGTTTATTGGTTCAGATAAAGTTTCCACGCAAAATTAGAGCATAAACGATGGAGATTTGAGGGTGTCCGTATGCGATAAATAATTTCGGGGGTAACTCGGTTTATCGAGAAAATGGATAAATACGTGTTATCTGATTGTTTAATCGAACATGATAATTTCTTCCACGACCCAGGACACGTGGTACAAAAAACATGAGAAACAGAAACGCAGCCCAGTACGACCTTCCGAACGGCCCAAATTACATCCTATAATACACGGTTTTTCGGTATTTTGTGGCCCCGGGTCAGAAATGGCAGTAAATCATACAAACATTTTATTGGCTCAGATAAAGCTCGCACGCAAATTTTGGGCATAAACGGAGGAAATTTTGTGTCCGTATGCGTTAAACGTTTTTTAGGGGTAACTCGATTTATAAAGGCAATGGATAAATACGTGTTATCTGATGGTTTAATCGAACATGGTAACTTCTACCACGACCCAGGAAACGTGGTACAAAAATCGTGAGAAAATGAAACATGACCTAGTACGACCTCCCGTACGGCCCAAATTATAGCCTATAATACACGGTTTTCGGTATTTTGAGGCACCAGGGCAGAAATGACCGTAAATCATAAAAATATTTTATTTTCTCAGATAAAGCTTCCACACAAATTTTGAGCTTAAACGAATGAGATTTGTGAGTGTCCGTATGCGATAAACGTTTTTCGGAAGTAACTCGGTTTATCGAGAAATTGGATAAATACTTGTTATCTAATGGTTTAATCGAACATGGTAACTTTTACCACGGCCTAGGACAAGTTGTACAAAAATCGTGAGAAACAGAAACGCAGCCTAGTACGAACTCCCGAACGGCCCAAATTACAGCCTATAATACACGGTTTTCGGTATTTTGTGGCCCCGGGTCAGAAATAGCAGTAAATCACACAAACAGTTTATTGGCTCAGATAAAGCTTCCACGCAAACTTTGAGCATAAACGAAAGAGATTTGAGGGTGTCCGTATGCGATAAACGTTTTTCGGGGGTAACTCGGTTCATCGAGAAAATGGATAAATATGCGTTATCTAATTGTTTAATCGAACATGGTAACTTCTACCACGGCCCAGGACACGTGGTACAAAAATCGTGATAAACTGAAACGCAGCCCAGTACGACCTCCCGAACGGCCCAAATTACGGCCAATAATACACGGTTTTCGGTATTTTGCGGCCCTGGGTCAGAAATGGCATTAAATCACACAAACATTTTATTGGCTCAGATAAACCTCCCACGCAAATTTTGAGCATAAACGAAGGAGATTTGAGGGTGTCCGTATGCGATAAATGTTTTCGAGGGTAACTCGGTTTATCGAGAAAATGGATAAATACGTGTTATCTGATGGTTTAATCGAATATAATAACTTCTACCACTGCCCATGACACGTGTTACAAAAATCGTGAGAAACTGAAACGCAGCCCAGTACGAACTCCCGAACTGCCCAAATTACGACCAATAATACACGGTTATCGGTATTTTGTGGTCCCGGGTCAGAAATGGCAGTAAATCACACAAACAGTTTATTGGCTCAGATAAAGCTCCCACGCAAATTTTGAGCATAAACAGAGGAGATTTGATGGTGTCCGTATGCGCTGAACGTTTTACGGGGGTAATTCGGTTTATCGAGAAAATGGATAAATACGTGTTATCTGATGGTTTGATCAAACATGGTAACTTCTAACACGGCATGACACGTGGTACAAAAATCGTGAGAAACTGAAACGCAGCCCAGTACGACTTCCCGAACGGCCCAAGTTACAGCCTATAATACACGGTTTTCACTATTTTGTTGCCCCGGGTATGAAATGGCACTAAATCACACAAACAGTTTATTGGCTCAGATAAAGCCTCCACGCAAATTTTGAGCATAAACGAAGGAGATTTGAGGGTGTCCGTATGCGATAAACGTTTTTCGGGGGTAACTCGGTTTATTGAGAAAATGGATAAATACGCGTTATCTGATTGTTTAATCGAACATTGTAACTTCTACCACGGCCCAGGACACGTGGTACAAAAATCGTGAGAAACTGAAACGCAGCTCAGTACGACCTCCTGAACGGCCTATACTACATGGTTTTCGATATTTTGCGGCCCCTGGGTCAGAAATGGCAGTGAATCACACAAACAGTTTATTGGCTCAGATAAAGCTCCCGCGCAAATTTTGAGCATAAACGAAGGAGATTTGAGGGTGTCCGTATGCGATAAACGTTTTTCGGGGGTAAATCGGTTTATCGAGAAAATGGATAAACACGCGTTATCTGATTGTTTAATCGAACATGGTAACTTCTACCACGGCCGAGGACACGTGGTACAAAAATCGTGAGAAACTGAAACGTATCACAGTACGTGTGACAACCCTCGCGAATGCGGAAATATAAAACATACAAGCATGTGAATTATATAGCGGAAATATGAAGTTTTAAAAACCTTTATACATGCAAGATAGAAAAATACGAGGAGTGTCAAAATATTACAAACTAAATAAAAATACCACAAGAGACGTAGTCTCTCAAAGTGTTAACAAAAGACAAAGTAATTAGGAACTAGCTAAACAACGTCTAGAGGTGTTTCATCCTGGGACAACGCCCGCTAGCTCACACCCGAACCCCAAAATAGCATAAGCAAAAAGCCATCCATGCAAGCAACCTGTTCATTCATGAGAAACATGAACGCCACAATCAGTGGGGAGTAACTCCGGGTTCTCCTAGCCATATCACATCAAACGTACATAGAAGGAAATACAACAGTAGAGCATGCATACATATAGATATACATGTGAGAAACGATAAGAATAGATAGGCAATTCAATATATGATGATAAGAGCATATGGAATACAAATTCGAATCCATCATGTTATTCAAAGACTCGGGGAAGACACTCTTAGGCAACCGAATACGCTCACTAGGGCTTGCATCTCACCGTTAGCGGTATAAGTTTGATAAGATTGAGACTCGACAGACAAACCAAGTCAAGTCATGCAATGATCACAACAAATCCAACATATTATCATCCATTCACGAACCAAGACATTGACGGTGCCCAATCATGCAATGACCATGAATAATATCATGAAATCACGCATTCAAAACGACGATGCCCAATCATGCAATGACCATGAATAATATCATGAAATCACGCATTCAAAGACGACAACACGACGACGACCACTCTCACGGTAAATTAAACGCACTAGCATCGTGTACAAGGCAAGTATGATTATGGGCATCCACGGGAGTAAAACCTTCCCTGAATGCATACACGATTCAATCCATTTCGTATATGTAGACTAATTTCCTCCTGGTAGGAACGATAATTAAACGGCTCCTAATATAAACCTGGCCAGATTCCCGGAATCACATTTTCCCAATTCGACATGCAATGACTTTTTCGCATCCAGACTCGGTCCACATATATACCCGAGTACCCACCTTCTACGGTAGATCATTCACGAAAAGCGGAAAGAGCTTCAAGCCTCATAACATCAGTACGCTCATCAATAACACCACCACTCGCAAGTACACAACATTTTGGACGCCGGGTTACGATCAAACGCAATGCGTTCAACTCCAACAACGTCGTCGTATGCCCACTAACACATGTATTTAAGCAGTAGGATACCTCCCCGTTCCGACATTCCAGCCTTAAGAACGTGGAGGTAGCCAAGGGAATGAGAGTACAAAGCACAAGACAAAATAGTGCTCAAACCGTATCATTTGTAAAAACCGACTCAAAGTGGGAACATACCAAAACCCGTCACAAAACATGAGAATAGGGAATCATATAAGTTTAAATATGATAAACATGAGTCAATACATGATACATAAGCATTAGAAAAAGTTTATGAAGCATAATGAATAAAAACATAGATCACCTCTCCAAAAAAACGTTGTTTGGAAACCAACGAAAACAAGGGTCCACTTCAAACGGTCATAACTAGAGTTCTAGACATGAAAATGAAGAAATTCCAAATGGAGGTGATAGCTTTACCTCTTTAGGGTTCCAAACGAGATGTCACAACAACTCCTAAACAAAGCAACTACGAAGGAGATATGATCATTTTACTAAAAGGGGTCATTGCAGGAAAATTCTGTTGGCATCGTTGATCGCCTGCTCACACGAAGCAACTCCGGCCTACGACGCAGCCTGCCGGCCCCCATCGCCGCCTTCGTCCTTCTCTCCGATCAAGGACGATCAAAATCAACAGTTATCAACAACAAAAACCCTCATTTATAACACAACCATTCAATTCTCATATCAATTACACCTAACAACAACCAACAACAAACCAACAAGTCCTAAGCATACTAACATAATCAAATACGGTTTCTATCCTAAACTCACTAAAAAACACCGTAAATGATATCGAGAAACCCTTCACCGTTACCTTTAAGCGTCTTTAAACGGTTACTAAGCTTTCCTAGTCTCCACCTACAAACAATTAGATAATAAAAGATGAATATCATTCACCTTGAGAAAGACGGATAATTTAAAAAGCGAGAAAGACGATGATTATAATATCAATACGGGTAGAGGAAGTTAAGAGGGGAAGAATAAGACGAACTTACGGAAATTCCAACAAGAAACGATTGAGCTAGGCGAAATCTAAGATCGAAATCAAAGAGGGAAAGTTTTGGGGATTTCTTAAGGAGGAAGAAAGGTTGTGTTTGTGTGAATGAATTAGGTTAAGGAGTATGAGGGAGTATAAGTAAAGGGTGAGTCGAAAAAGTCAACGAAAGTCAAAGACGACTCAAAAGTCAAGAAAAGTCAAAGACGACTTAAAAGTCAAGAAAAGTCAAAGACGACTCAAAAGTCAAGAAAAGTCAAAGACGACTTAAAAGTCAAGAAAAGTCAAAGACGACTCAAAAGTCAAGAAAAGTCAAAGACGACTTAAAAGTCAAGAAAAGTCAAACTCGCCTTAAGACGGGATTCTCATGGAATCTCGCGGAAATTCCAAATACGAACTCGGAGAAGATTTGAGGGTGTCCGTATGCGATAAACGTTTTTCGGGGGTAACTCGGTTTATCGAGAAAAAGGATAAAAACGCGTTATCTGATTGTTTAATCGAACATGATAACTTCTACCACGGCCCAGGACACGTGATACAAAAATCGTGAGAAACTGAAACGCAGCCCAGTACGACCTCCCGAACGGCCCAAATTACAGCCTATAATACACGGTTTTCGGTATTTTGTGGCCCCGTGTCAGAAATGGCCGTAAATCACACAAACAGTTTATTGGATCAGATAAAGCTCCCATGCAAATTTTGAACATAAACGGAGGAGATTTGAGGGTGTCCGTATGCGAAAAACGTTTTTCGGGGGTAACTCGGTTTATCGAGAAAATGGATAAACACGCGTTATCTGATTGTTTAATCGAACATGGTAACTTCTACAACGGCCGAGGACACGTGGTACAAAAATCGTGAGAAACAGAAACGCATCACAGTACGACCTCCCGAACGGCCTAATTTACACCCTATAATACACGGTTTTCAGTATTTTGTGGCCCCGGGTCAGAAATGGCAGTAAATCACACAAACAGTTTATTGGCTCAGATAAAGCTCCCACGCTAATTTAGAGAATAAACGGAGGAGATTTGATGGTGTCCCTATGCGATAAACGTTTTTCGGGGGTAACTCGATTTATAAAGAAAATGGATAAATACGTGTTATCTAATGGTTTAATCGAACATGGTAACTTCTACGACAACCCAGGACACGTGGTACAAAAATCGTGAGAAAATGAAACATGACCTAGTACGACCTCCCAAATGGCCTAAATTGCAGCCTATAATACACGGTTTTCGGTATTTTGCGGCATCGGGTCAGAAATGGCAGTAAATCACACAAACAGTTTATTGGATCAGATAAAGCTCCCACGCAAATTTTGAGCATAAACGGAGGAGATTTGAGGGTGTCCGTATGCGATAAACGTTTTTCGGGGTAACTCGGTTTATCGAGAAAATGGATAAAAACGCGTTATCTGATGGTTTAATCGAACATGGTAACTTCTACCACAGCCCACGAAACGTGGTACAAAAATCGTGAGAAACTGAAACGCAGCCCAGTACGACCTCTCGAACGGCCCAAATTACAGTTTATAATACACGGTTTTCGGTGTTTTGTGGCCCCGAGTCAGAAATGGCAGTAAATCAGACAAACAGCTTATTGGATCAGATAAAGCTCCCACGCAAATTTTGATCATAAACGAAGGAGATTTGAGGGTGTCCGTATGCGATAAACGTTTTACGAGGGTAATTTTGTTTATCGAGAAAATGGATAAATACGTGTTATCTGATGGTTTAATCGAACATGGTAACTTCTACCACGGCTCAGGACACGTGCTACAAAAATCGTGAGAAACTGAAACGCAGTCCAGTACGACCTCCCGAACGGCCCAAATTACAGCCTATAATACACGGTTTTCGGTATTTTGTAGCCCCGGGTAAGAAATGGCAGTAAATCACACAAACAGTTTATTGGCTCAGATAAAGCTCCCACAGAAATTTTGAGCATAAACGAAGGAGATTTGAGGGTGTCCGTATGCGATAATTGTTTTCGGGGGTAACTCGGTTTATCGAGAAAATGGATAAATACGTGTTATCTGATGGTTTAATCGAACATGATAACTTCTTCCACGGCCCAGGACACGTGATACAAAAAACGTGAGAAACAGAAACGCAGCCCAGTACGACCTTCCGAACGGCGCAAATTACATCCTATAATACACGGTTTTCGGTAGGGCAGAGCACGGGTCGGATATCCGATCCGAAGTCAACTTTCGGATCGGATATCCGATCCGAAAATAAAAAATTTCACTATCCGAGATCTGATCCAAACTACATCGGATATCCGACTTTTGATATTCGAAAAAAGCGGATCGGATATCTGTATATCTGATATCTGATTCGACACTATTAACTTCTTTTATTTTGCAGAACTTTACTGAAATACAATCTCAATAATTAATTTTTTTGTCATAAATCTTACTTTGTATATGTGTGGATCAACCCTACCATACAATATACTCAAATCCTCAACTCAAACTAACAAAATTACTCGATTAAGACGAGTTTTACTGAGCATTACCGAGTAATGCAACAAACTTTGACATCAAATCATTCAACTATGGCCATACTAATTCATAGACTTCATGCCCAAAACTACAATTCCGAAATCAGGTATGGACAACAACCCATAAACAAGTTGAGGTCACAACAACCACCATCATATGACATGAAACGCTATCGACAACCACTCGATTTATAGAAATATTAACTAGAAATTCATATCTAATATTTGGAAATAATGGGTTAAATTAATATGTGTGGAAATTATAAAAGAAAAAATGAGAATAATGGAGTTAGTGAGTTTGTGTTGTGGAATATGAGGGACATATTCATGAAGACGATGGGGAGAGAGAAGTTGGGTAAATTACTGGTAAAATAATGGAAAATGTTAGGTTAAATCATGAGGCTGTGTATTTATAAGATGGAATAGTAGTGTTGAAGCCCAAATGATGAACTACAGAATTTGTAGTTCTTAAAGGCCCAAGTTTAATGGGTAAACTTTAACTTTTTACGAAAAATATATAAGAAACGAAGTTTCGGATCAGATTCGGATATCTAAAAAATATGAAACTACTATCCGAGATCTGATCCGTATCCAAAAATTTCGGATCAGATATCCGATCCAAATGTGCTTTTCGGATCGGGTATCCATTTTTTCTGATCGGATATCGGATCGGTTCGGATAATCGGATTTTTTGCTCAGCCCTAGTTTTCGGTATTTTGTGGCCCCGGGTCTGAAATGTCAGTAAATCACACAAACAGTTTATTGGCTCAGATAAAGTTCCCACGCAAATTTTGAGCATAAACGGAGGAGATTTCATGGTGTCCGTATGCGATAAACGTTTTTCGGGGGTAACTCGATTTATAAAGAAATTAGATAAAGTGTTATCATATGGTTTAATCGAACATGGAAACTTATACCACGACCCAGGACACGTGCTACAAAAATCGTGAGAAAATGAAACATGACCTAGTACGACCTCCCAAACGGCCTAAATTGCAGCCTAATACACGGTTTTAAATATTTTGCGGCACTGGGGCAGAAATGTACGTAAATTACAAAACCATTTTATTTTCTCAGATAAAGCTTCCACACAAATTTTGAGCATAAACGGAGGAGATTTGTGGGTGTCCGTATGCGATAAACGTTTTTTGGGGTAACTCGGTTTATCGAGAAAATGGATAAATACGCCTTATCTGATTGTTTAATCGAACATGGTAACTTCTACCACGGCCCAGGACACGTTGTAATAAAATCGTTAGAAACTTAAACGCAGCCCAGTCCGACCTCCCGAACGGCCCAAATTACAGCCTATAATACACGGTTTTCGGTATTTTACGGCCCCTGATCAGAAATGGAAGTAAATCACACAAACAGTTTATTGGATCAGATAAAGCTTCCACGCAAATTTTGAGCATAAACGGAGGATAGTTGAGGGTGTCCGTATGCGATAAACGTTTTTCGGGGATAACTCGGTTTATCGAGAAAATGGATAAATACGTGTTATCTCATGGTTTAATCGAACATGGTAACTTCTTCCACGTCCCAGGACACGTGGTACAAAAATCGTGAGAAACTGAAACGCAACCCAGTACGACCTCCCGAACGGCCCAAATTACGGCCTATATAATACACGGTTTTCGGTATTTTGCGGCCACGGGTCAGAAATGGCAGTAAATACCACAAACAGTTTATTGGCTTAGATAAAGCTCCCACGCAAATTTTGAGCATAAACGAAGGAGATTTGAGGGTGTCCGTATGCGATAATTGTCTTCGGGAGTAACTCGGTTTAACGAGAAAATGGATAACTACGTGTTATCTGATGGTTTAATCGAACATTGTAACTTCTACCATGGCCCATGACACGTGGTACAAAAATTGTGAGAAACTGAAACGCAGCCCAATACGACCTCCCGAACGGCCCAAATTACAGCCTATACTACCCAGTTTTCGGTATTTTGTGGTCCCGGGTCAGAAATGGCCGTAAATCACACAAACAGTTTATTGGATCAGATAAAGCTCCCATGCAAATTTTGAGCATAAACGGAGGAGATTTGAGGGTGTCCGTATGCAATAAACGTTTTTCGGGGGTAACTCGGTTTATCGAGAAAATGGATAAACACGCGTTATCTGATTCTTTAATCGAACATGGTAACTTCTACCACGGCCCAGGACATGGGGTACAAAAATCGTGAGAAACTGAAACGCAGCCTAGTACGACCTCCCAAACGGCTCAATTTACAGCCTATAATACACGGTTTTCGGTATTTTGTGGCCCCGGGTCAGAAATGGCAGTAAATCACACAAACAGTTTATTGGCTCAGATAAAGCTCACACGCAAATTTTGAGAATAAACGTAGGAGATTTGATGGTGTCCCTATGCGATAAACTGTTTTCGGGGGTAACTCGATTTATAAAGAAAATGGATAAATACGTATTATCTGATGGTTTAATCGAACATGGTAACTTCTACCACGACCCAGGTCACGTGGTACAAAAATCGTGAGAAAATGAAACATGACCTAATACGACCTCCCAAATGGCCTAAATTGCAGCATATAATACACGGTTTTCGGTATTTTGCGGCACCGGGGCAGAAATGACCGTAAATCACAAAAACATTTTATTATCTCATATAAAGCTTCCACACAAATTTTGAGCATAAACGGAGGAGATTTGTGGGTTTCCGTATGCTATAAACGTTTTTCGGGGGTAACTTGGTTTATCAAGAAAATGGATAAATACGTGTTATCTAATGGTTTAATCGAACATGGTAACTTCTACCACGGCCCAGGACACGTGGTACAAAAATTGTGAGAAACTGAAACGCAGTCTAGTACGAACTCTCGAACGGCCCAAATTACACCCTATAATACACGGTTTTCGGTATTTTGTGGCCCCGTGTTAGAAATGGCAGTAAATCTCACAAATAGTCTATTGGCTCAGATAAAGCTTCCTCGCAAATTTTGAGCATAAACGCAGGAGATTTGAGGGTGTCCGTATGCGATAAAACGTTTTTCGGGGGTAACTCGGTTTATCGAGAAAATGGATAAATACGCGTTATCTGATTGTTTAATCGAACATGGTAACTTCTACTACGGCCCAGGACACGTGGTACAAAAATCGTGAGAAACTGAAACGCAGCCTAGTACGACCTCCCGAACGGACCAAATTACGGCCTTTAATACACGGTTTTCGGTATTTTGCGGTCCCGGGTCAGAAATTGCAGTAAATCACACAAACAGGTTATTGGCTCAGATAAAGCTCCCACGCAAATTTTGAGTATAAACGAAGGAGATTTGAGGGTGTCTGTATGCGATAAATGTTTTCGGGGGTAATTCGGTTTATCGAGAAAATGGATAAACACGTGTTATCTGATGGTTTAATCGAACATGGTAACTTCTTGTGGGAAATAACGGTTTACATCCCTTTAGAAATTTCGTATTATAATGAAATTATAACTATATGAATTTCTAGTCATAAATTGAATTGCATAATAAAACATGAGATTAAGAAATAACTTTCGATCCTAGTAAAAGGCCTAAGAACAAATAACAAAGTAGATATTCTCCTAATCGTAACACCCAAGATGGTTGAAGAAATGGCTTCGTCGTGCTAGAACGATTACCCAAAATTACTTCTAATTTTGTGTGTATATTGATGATGAATATCAAGATGAATAAGAGAGGCAAAAATCCGAATTTTTCTTCTCTCCTCTTTTCTTTTGTGCCGTCACTTTTGGAGTCAAAATAGGGTTAATAGAAAAACCTATTTTACTCCCTAAGTGTGCCGTGAGGATGGGTTGTAGGCTAGGGTTCTATTTTTTTCTTTTGTTTCCCTTTGTACCGTAAAACCACAAGAGGAAGCAATCAAAATGAAAACCCTAGTTTCCTTATTTAACCCAACCTCAATTAGGTAGTTAGCATCCCATTTAATTATATACATAATATAATATGTATTAATTATTACTAGTAATGGACCGTTACATAAACCGAGTAATGCCGGACCAATACACTATAATAATATCGTGTAATACATATCCGCCAACTTAAATATAACAGTTTATATTTAGTTTAGACCAACATTATATACATTGATTAAATATAACATTTTATATTCAATTACCAGCTAACATTATTTAATCGTTATTAAATAATCGAATCATCATCACATTGACTAACCTTTTAGTCAAATACATCGACTAACCTTTTAGTCATTAAATAAGGCATCAATATGATTATTTTCTCAAATAATCACATCTCTCAAACACATCCTTTAGGTGTGACTTTTAGGGATCAGTTGATCACCGCCATCTGTATGACAATAACGTCAAACTTATCTAGCAAGTCAACCGTTATCGATAAACGTTAATCAACTGATTATAATACAAAGTATACCCTGTGAACCTTAGTTGTTATCACACTAACTGTGGAGGACACTAGCTCCAACAATCTCCCACTTGTCCTTACAAGTGTATTTGCGATAACCGATTCTCATATCCTTAAATTTCTCCCACTCAATGTAAAACAATTTGCAAAGTCCGCATTCACAAAGGTCGTATTTTACAAGTGATCAGTATCAAGAGTGGTTTTCCAGAATAAAGAGTAACTCAACTGATAAACGAATCATTATTCGAGCATGGCCATGCATTTCAGTTACTACTCCTCGAGTGGCCCTGAGAAACAACAAAACCTGATAAAGGGTTGGATATTTTCCTCAACTCGAATCCTGCAGATGTAAGCACAGTATGAAATGACCCAGTAAAAATCTGCTTGGCCTCCTGTTACGTTTGACCGTGAGAGAGAAACCAAAGTCACTCAAAAACTGCCTTAATCTCAAGAGACAGCCGATAGTCAAAAGAATCGACTCTAGGAACACTATGGACATCCTATCCACGACCTGGCACCGAATGTTGTTAAACATTTAGGACTCCATAACGTCGTCACGAATTACAATGTCCTACGAGGTATCCTTATAACTCGTATTTGTGATCGATCAGTCAACAGTTTGACTCATGGCTCGTTGAACCCACCATCAATCGACTCAACAATATAATAGCCAGAGTTATCAGCTCATGTAGGCGATTACGGACCAAAACACATATAATGTTATTCAGTTCACTTTGTGGTGTTCAATGTTGTCCATACAATCCACATGAAAAACAAAATATGAAAACAATACGATGAAGTTATTATAAGTATATGAAAAAGATGTATCTAATTCATACAAACAGCCAATACAACTCAGGAACACGTTTAATTCCCATGGAAGTAACGTGCCCTACATGTTTATCATGTCTTAACGGTTTAGTGAGAGGATCTGCTATGTTATCATTTGTAGCAATCTTGTCTATCACTATCTCCTTTTGCTCCACGTAATCTCTGATCATGTGAGTCTTCCGCAGCGCCATTAAGAGTAAATACGAATCCAGACTGAGATTTCGAGTCATCTCGATCCGTTTGGAAGCTAGCATCTGCGTAACCGGTTGCGCAAAGCTCAGTCTCTCCTCCATAAGTCAATACCCAATCCTTAGTCCTCCGTAGGTACTTAAGGATATTTTTAACAGTCATCCAATGTGTTTCACCTGGATTGCCTTGGTACTGACTGGTCATACTCAAAGCATATGCCACGTCTGGACGTGTGCATATCATGGCATACATGATCGATCCTATAGCAGATGCATAAGGAATTCGACTCATGCGCTCGACCTCTTCAGATGTCTTGGGTGCCAAGCTTTACTCAAATGCATTCCAGACGTCATTGGAAGATACCCCTTCTTGGAGTTGGTCATGCTGAACCTTTCAAGAATCTTATCTATATAAGACTCCTGACTGAGTGATAACATCCGTCGTGATCTATCTCTGTAGATACGGATTCCCAATATGCGCTGTGCCTCGCCCAGATCTTTCATCTGGAAATGGTTCTTTAACCATACCTTGACCGAAGATAAGAGAGAAATATCATTCCCTATCAAGAGTATGTCATCGACATACAATATCAAGAAAACGATTTTACTCCCACTCGACTTGACATATAAGCATGGTTCCTCAACCGATCGAGTGAAACCATTTGCTTTTATGACTTGGTCGAAACGATGATTCCAACTCCGAGAAGCTTGCTTAAGTCCATAAATGGAACGCTTAAGCTTGCACTTTCTTAGGATTTTTATGGTCAATGAAACCTTCGGGTTGTACCATGTACAACTCCTCCTCCAAATTTCATAGTCATGAAAAGCGGCAATCGCTAAGATTATCCGAATGGAACGCAGCATGACTACGGGTGCAAAAATTTCATCGTAGTGCAATCCTTGCACTTGAGTGAAACCTTTTGCCACTAGTCGTGCCATATAGGTGTCTGGTTGTCCCCCTACGGAATGCTTTATCTTGTAAAGCCATTTGCACTGAAGAGGCCGAACCTTATCAGGCAAATCAACCAGATCCCATACGTCATTCTCATACATAGAGTCCATCTCGGATTGCATGGCCTCAAGCCATAGCTTTGAGTCGGAACAGGTCATGGCTCCTTTATAGGTAGCGGGTTTGTTACTCTCTAGGAGCAAAACATCGTCTCTATCGTTCTCCTCGACCATACCAATGTATATGTCTGGAGGTATGGAGACTCTACCCGACCTTCTAGGTTCCTCAGGAATATTAACCGCAGCAGAAGATGAAGGAACATCTTCCTCCATCGGTTGCTCGGTTGTTGGTTCTTGAATCTCCGACAGATCGAAGGTTCTATCACTCGTCATGTTCTCGAGAAACTCTTTCTCTAGAAACTTCGCACTAGCCGCAACAAAAACACGTTGTTCGGTAGGCGAATAAAAGTAATGACCAAACATTTCTTTTGGATAACCAATAAAGTATGTCTTGACCGATCGCGGGCCGAGCTTATCCTCGTGTCTCTACTTGACATAAGCCTCGCAGCCCCAAACCCGAATAAAGGACAAGGTAGGGACTGTTCCCTTCCACATTTCAAATGGAGTCTTGTCAACAGCTTTA
>JAIUZE010074006.1:0-50158 GCA_022085475.1 Heliosperma pusillum
GGTCACTGTCCGACAGAGTGTCTCTACAGTCTGTCTATGTAAACGATCAGTCATCTCCATGACTCCATGGTGCGGAACCAACCATCGATCAACTTACAATCTAGTCATTGCGAGACGTCACCTTATGCAAATGACTAGGGACGATTACTAAGTTCATCATGTTCACTTGAATTGAGTTCAACCTTTCTTATAACCAATTCGGACAAAACAAAGTAATAAAATTTAGTCAATACTAAATAAAAGAGCTCATATAAAGCTCGAACAATGAATGCAATTATCATATATGTAAACATTGATACAACATTCAATTATTACCTATCACATAATCTAGAGGAATTCAGGAACTCGTCTTAATCCCATCGAGACGACATGACTGTCATGTTTAGCCTTTGTAAGAGGCTTGGTTAGAGGATCAGCGATGTTATCGTCTGTCCCAACCTTACATATATTTATTTCCTTCCTCTCCACGTAATCTCTAATTACATGGTATTTCCTAAGTACATGTCTAGACTTGTTACTAGACTTGGGCTCCTTTGCTTGAAAGATAGACCCACTGTAATCACAATACATCGTGATGGGATCTGAGGCAGTAGGGACTACTCCTAGTCCTTCCAAGAACTGCCGAATCCACACAGCTTCCTTTGCAGCCTCTGATGCCGCGAGGTACTCAGCTTCTGTTGTAGAATCCGCAGTCACGCTTTGCTTGAAGCTTTTACAGCAAACGGCTCCTCCATTCAACATAAAGACATAGCCGGATTGGGATTTTAAATCATCCCTATCAGTTTGGAAACTAGCGTCCGTGTAGCCCTTTACACGCAACTCAGTCTCTCCTCCAAACACCAAGAACGAATCTTTAGTCCTTCGTAAGTACTTAAGGATGTTCTTTACGGCTATCCAGTGACTCTCTCCTGGATTGGCTTGATAACGACTCGTCATGCTCAAAGCATAAGCGACGTCAGGGCGAGTGCACATCATAGCATACATGATTGACCCAACTGCTGAAGCATAAGGGATCAACTTCATGCGTTCAATCTCCTCGGTGACAGTAGGACTCTGGGATTTACTCAGAGTGATACCATGACCTATTGGAAGAAAGCCTCTCTTAGAGTCTTTCATTTTGAACCGATCAAGAATCTTATCTACTCAGAGTGATACCATGACCTATTGGAAGAAAGCCTCTCTTAGAATCTTTCATTTTGAACCGATCAAGAATCTTATCTATATAAGCTTCTTGACTTAATGCTAGTATCCTTTTGGATCTATCTCTATAGATCCGGATACCCAAAATGCGTTGTGCCTCTCCCAAATCCTTCATCTGGAAATGTTTCCCAAGCCACTCCTTGGTAGAAGTAAGCATTGGTATGTCATTCCCAATGAGAAGTATGTCATCCACATACAATATAAGGAAAGTAACTTTGCTCCCACTAAACTTCATGTATAAACATGGTTCCTCGACACTTCGAGTGAATCCATTTTGTTTAATTACATGATCGAAGCGATGATTCCAACTCCTTGATGCTTGCTTAAGACCATAAATGGATCTCTTAAGTTTGCATACCTTCTTAAAGTTGAATTTATCCTCAAAACCTTCAGGTTGTGTCATGTACACTTTCTCTTCTAGAATCCCATTCAAGAAGGCGGTTTTGACATCCATTTGCCAAATTTCATAGTTATAAAATGCGGTAACCGCTAAGAGAATCCTAATGGATCGAAGTATGGCGACTGGGGCAAAAGTTTCGTCGTAGTGTAAACCATGAACTTGAGTGAAGCCTTTTGCCACCAATCTAGCTTTGTAGATATCATTATGTCCATCTATGCCATTCTTGATCTTGTAGATCCACTTGCACTGAAGAGGTCGCACCTTCTCAGGTAAGTCTACCAAGTCCCATACTTGATTTTCGTACATAGAATCCATTTCGGATTGCATGGCCTCTAGCCAATCCTTGGAGTCAGGACTAGAAACGGCCGACTTGTAGGTTAAGGGTTCATCACTTTCAAAAAGTAATAAATCACCATCTCCCTCGATACATCCGAGGTAACGATCAGGTTGAGAACTAATTCTACCTGACCTTCTAGGGACAATAACCGTTTCAGACGAGGAGGGAACGTTTTCCTCCACTTTATTTTCGGTTTGTGGCTCTCGAACTTCGTCAAGTTCGAATTTTCTCCCACTCTGCCTTTTAGAAACGAAATCGCTTTCTAGAAAGACAGCATCACGAGACACAAACACTTTGTCCTCATGACGGTTGTAGAAGTAATATCCACGAGTCTCCTTAGGATATCCTACAAAATAACATTTGTCGGATCTGGGTGCGAGCTTGTCATTAGACTTCTCATGAACAAACGCCTCGCAACCCCAAATTTTCATAAACGACAAATAAGGAACCTTTCCTTTCCATATCTCATATGGAGTTTTATTGGCTGCTTTAGTCGGGCTACGATTTAGTGAAAATATTGCGGTTAAGATGGCAAATCCCCAAAACGAGTCAGGAAGCTCTGTAAGACTCATCATCGACCGAACCATATCTAATAAAGTTCGGTTTCTCCTTTCAGACACACCATTTAATTGAGGTGTTCCAGGAGGAGTCCATTGTGATACTATACCACAATCTTTTAGGTGTGAATCAAATTCATAATTTAGATATTCACCACCACGATCGGATCGTAGGGTTTTTATCTTCTTATTCAATTGGTTTTCCACTTCATGTTGAAACTCTTTGAACTTTTCAAAGGCTTCACTCTTATGCCTCATTAAGTAGACGTATCCATATCTACTTAAATCGTCGGTAAAAGTAATGAAGTACTTGTAACCACCTCTAGCTTGGTGAGTCATTGGGCCACATACGTCGGTATGTACAAGGCCTAATACTTCACTTGCTCGTGTCCCTTTTCCCGTAAAAGGAGCACGAGTCATCTTGCCCAAAAGACAAGATTCGCATTCACCATAAGATTCATAATCAAATGGTTTGAGAAGTTTCGTTGAAACAAGTCTCTTTATGCGTCGTTCGTTTATATGACCTAAACGACAATGCCAAAGGTATGATTGATTAGGTTCACCTAATTTGAGCTTCTTGCTTTCGATATGATATATTTCATTAACATTATCAAGAACATAAATGCCTCCAATAGAGATGGCTTTACCATAAAACACATCATTAAAAGAAAACGAACAACTATTGTTCTTGATTACAAAAGAGAAACCCTCCGCGTCAAGTACGGAAATGGAGATAATGTTCTTAGTCAAGGAGGGTACAAAATAACAATTATTTAAATACAACTCAAGACCACTAGCTAAGGTTAATACATAAGTTCCTACGGAGACGGCGGCAACTCTTGCTCCATTCCCCATTCGTAGGTCCACATCACCCTTGGCTAGTGCTCGCACGTCCTTCAGCCCCTGCAAGTGATTACAAAGGTGAGAACCACATCCAGTATCAAATACCCAAGTGGAAGTGCAAGCATAGTTAATATCTATCATATAGAGAGAAGATAGGATTATACCTGACGGTGTCACACATCCGTCCTTCTTATCCTTCAAATACTTGGGACAATTGCGTTTCCAATGTCCCTTGCCTTTACAATAAAAGCATTCGGCTTCGGCGTGCTTCTTACCCTTAGCCTTGGCATTGCTATACATAATAGCTTTGCCCTTTCCTTTTCCTTGCTTCTTAAATTGAGCTTTGGCTTTTTCCTTCCCCTTTTGAACCCCTAGCTTTAAGGATGCGGCCAACCGCTAGCTTCTTAGGAATTTTGACCCCTAGACGATCTAGAGTGTCAACATGTTCCACCATCTTAAGCACATGTGGGCCAACCTTTTGGCCCCTCTCTAACTTGGCTTCAAAAAGCCTAGTCATAGCATTGTATTGGCGAATCTCGGGTGATTGAGAAAAGGCCAATGTCACCCTAGAGAATATCTCATATGCTCCAAGGGTGATGTATTGTTGCTTAAGGCTTGAGGACATCGACCAAATCAAGACCATCTTGACGTCGTTTGCTACCTTAAGGTATTCCTAATAGGCGGTTTTGGCCGTATTAGTGGCTCTTGGGCCGGGTTCATTGGGAGGTGCCTCGGTCAAGTAGCGCAAAACGTTATCCGATAACGCCGCACTCTTGATCGTTTGCTCCCACTCGACGAAATTAGTTCCATCGTCTTTTAAGATGCATTTGTCCATAACGGACCTTAGCCATGAGTCTTTTCCTAGTTGAACGGTGTTGTTATTGTTTGCCATTGCGAATTATGAATAACTACAACAAAATTAGGAAATATTAACATTCATTGTTTTAATCAATTTTACTTGTATAACCAATTTAAACAAGTCACTCATATAATGACCCCTCACGAAATTATATAAGCGATTCCGAGACCCGCATTTTAGACAAAAGAACATGTTATGCAACTTTTATGTAAAAGACGGTAAGTCAACTTTTGACTAATTCTACTCCTAGAACTCTCGGTCGACGGATTTCAACTAAACCCATCTCCTAGTCCCAAGATAACGCTTATCTTGTTGAGTCCAACCCAATTTAGGCGTGTGATCGTATCACCCTACTTACCCGAGGTAAAAAGGTCCACGTTGTGGTTGTCCTAATGAACACGGGGTTCATAGGTGCTTCAATTGGTAAGGCTAAATCTCAATTCCTTTTTAAGTTATGTGAGAGGTCTTGCCAATTTTAGTTATTAATTCCCTATAAGTGAACTAAGTCGGTGAATTTTGAATAACGTTGAATTGACAATCGATAAATAAAATGCATGTTGGTGATTTTGGCATGTGCGGAAAAATAAAGCAAGCAATCAAATTAAATCCTAGTATGGCCACCTAGCTAATCTAATTAACTAGATGATGATTACAAATCGGAAACCAACTCCTTGGTCCCTTGCCTCTTCTTGGAACGCCTTTCCAATATGGCACCGTCTTTTGGAACACCGACTTTGGGAATCACCGTCTTCACAATAAATAATTACAAAAATACAAATGAATACATAGCAAATTCCTATTATACATTTGATCTATAAAATGAAATTATTAATTATTACAAAACGGCGATACGAAATCGCAATAAATTACAACCAAATCGGTATTCCCTTACATTACGGGTAATACCGATTAAAAAATAATCTAGGCCATACTAGGTACAACTTGCTATAAAATAAATAAATGACATTCATTCATTCAACAACATAAATAAAAACGCTATAAAATCATGCCAAAATCACCCTCAACACTTGTCATGTTCATTCTAGCTCGGTTTTTACGAATTTTATCGATTTTATCTACTAAAAATCAATAATCAACACTTAAATCGTATTTAAGCTCAAACTAATTATCTAAACTGATTTAGAACTTAAAATTAGTCCCCACTAATTTCACTTGTATTTAATTAGTTTGAATTGATTGCATTTGCTATTTAAAGAGGTTTAATCATAACTTTTATGAATTAAACCCAAAATAAAATGAAAAATCATTAAAATTGAAACAAAAATATTTGTACATACTGGAACACTTCCAGTAACCTCAAGAACAAAAAACATTTGCCCAAAAAATTTGAAATGATTTTATGAAAAAATAGCTTTATAAGAATCGGTTTTTATCAAATAAAAACCACCAAAAATAGTAAAATGATGAAACAAATTTTCAAATTTTACCAGGATGATATAAATAATATTATAAAATGTACAAAACATTATCAACTCCAGAAAGTCACGTTTCAATTTTAAGAACAAAATAACTCCTTTAAATTGATTTTTATCCAATAAAAATCAATAACCATGCACTACATGACGAAATGTCACGACAATTTACATACAGTATGTACAACATGCATGTGAGAGCATATTAAAAATTTGAGGCCAGATTCAACATGCAACTATTTTTAGTTAACTTTTAACATAAAACCGCATGTTAACTTGGTTTTAAAGGCCATAAATCATAATAAATAGCAAAATAATTCGCAAATTTGACCACAAACATTTTGAGGTCAGTAGGTAAGCATGCAAATCAGAAAATTTCGTGAAAACCATTTTTAACATAAATTTTCGAGTTTTACTCAAGTTATCGTATAACCCGATTTTAATGCTTAAAATCAACATGCATGCTACAAGCTAGCTCTGATACCACATGAAAGTTCATAGACCCTAATTAGACTCCTCTAATTAGTTACTAAATTACTTGTTAATTTAGTGTTTAATAAAGATCTATGTAACATGCATGCAAATTAAAATGCATAATAAAAAGTAAGAAGAAATTTCCTTACATTGGGAAATTTCGGTTTATATGGGCACAACAAGAAACACCTTTCTTGTTGTTCTTGTGCTAGAAAGAAATAGATGATCCTCCTTGTAATCTTCAAATTAGAAGACCTCCTTTAAGAAGCACCCAAGAGAAAACCCAAACTAATCACTTAGTTTTTTACTAGAAAACACAAGTGATAAGATGAACTAATATTAGATTTTATTACTACTCTAGTAATAGGAAATATTAGTGTTTGAGAGGTTTTTAGAGAGATGAGGATTTTAGTGAGATGTACATGCAAAATAAGAATGAACAAGTCAAGTGAAATGAACAACAAAATTGTCCATTTAAGGACACAAGTGGTCCGGCCATCCATGCCAAAGTGGCCCCTTATTTTGCTTAAAATAATCTCATGCAAAAATGTTGAGTGTAGTAGTGAATAAGAATATGATCATGTGTCATAAACATGACATGATCACATGTTGTAGTGTAAGGCAAGAAACAACAATCATCATGTTCTACACTACATGAATCCGGCCTCCACTAGTGACATATGGTCCATTTTTATTTTTGATATTTGTCCCACAAATACTTATAATCATATGTTTAATTATCTTGTATAATTAAGGGTTAATTTGATCATATAACAATTATATGACTCAAATTAATAAATAATATACACTTAACTTTTAAGTGATATTATATCATTATATCAATATATAATGGGTCCCACACTGTCTAGTTAGATTATTTTACAACTCCTTGTAAATATAATTAACTAATCACCACTACCTCAAAGTATATGCATAACCTCAACTAGTTTAATGAATTTACTATTAATCATTAAATTAAATCTTATTTAATCGTATTAAAATAAGACGTAAAATTTATTCAGTCAATTATCGTATAATTGACTAGTAAACGTATCCGGAATGAGTTCGTAACTCAATTTCCAATAATTAACTCTCGTAACTAAACATATATCAAATATATATATATATAAAGTACTAATTAATGTGTATCGTATACAAATAATTAGATTTCTGTTTGGGTCTCATCCTATAGGTGTGACCGAAAGGGGTCAGTTGATTACCGCCGTCATACGACAATAACGTCTAACTCTAGTCAGCTGACCGTTATCGATTTACGTTAATCAACTGACGTGTAGTATCAAAATACTAGTCATCCCACTAATATTCCAAAATGAGATTTATAATATAAATGCACTATTGTGGAGGACACTTGCTCCAACAATATCTCCCTAATAAATACGGAAATAAAATTGTGTATTAAATAATACAATCCTAAGAACCGAATATAGGTCCAAGGTAATACTTCACTCGCTAGCTCGTCAATGTACCCAAGCATGCATCACAAACCTGTCACCGCATTAAATGTAAACACGGAAGCCACAGTCAGTGGGGAGTAACTCCGAGTTCTCCCAGCCACGAAATGTCGAGTTTAATAAAACATGAATAACATAAAAGAGATGTATATGGAAAATACAAAGCTTTAACATATACGATATGCTTTTCATGTTATGAAATAAATAACTAACATATAACCTAGCATATGAAGGTTAAGCTACTCATGCAAGCTATCATGTGAATCAGTTAACAACCGGTAATCCAAACTCTATCAACCGTAGCCGGCTTGCATCTCACCTTCTACGATTCATAGAATCATCAAACATGAAAGACCAATACGTCTAAAAACAGGCATAAGTTCTTAGCACAGTCAATAGTCGACTTCTGTAACTCGAGTCTATACCACAAGGTAGGATAAACATCCTAGTCCTAGACTGCGCAGACCTAGCGACAACAGCTAACCCATTCCCTGTCTCATGACCAAAAGTACATTAGAATCTCTACTAGGAGACCCCCTAAGCAGAGTTGGCTAGTACTTAAGCTGGCTCCATTCCCAAAGTGGAAGCAATTAGGCAGCCATGCCCCGGCTTGGTATCAAAATCCCAGGCCAGTGACACAAAAGCTATCAAGCTGTGAACTATATACTCGTTAAAGATAGTAAGGTCTATCAATGTCATGGTCTAAGGTACTCATTTAGAATTAGAATGGTCAACACGCCATACAATCATAATTCTCTATGAGTACTTAGTCAACACGACATATATCATACAATTAAACAGTCACGGGAAAAACTTCCTATCATGTGACTAATTGCATATAAATCACATTCAAATATCATATCGTCTCATATCTACTAAGGCTCATTCATTCATTCCTTAAATAAAACCTTACTTGAAGACAAATCCCCGACCCGAGTCCCGCGACGGGTCATCAGTCAAAACGGGGCTGACTAGATCTTAGTTTGACCAAACCCGTTTGGTCAAACCGGCTAGAAACAGAGTCTTAGCCATTTAGGCTTGAACATAAGAACATCATATTCATTTCATGCTGTTTTATTCTAATTTCTAACATGTGAATTATTAATTCTTACGAAACCCGCTTGACTTAAGGGATATCAAATTAAACTACAATCTCATGCTATAATTTCTAACATGTGAGAAATAATAATATTATGAAAACCGTTTAGTTAAATAATTTACTTATTAAAATTTCCTACTTGCTAAATATTACAAAACATGATATAATAATAATAATAATAAACTCAAAAACCGTCACAAGCCCAAAGGAGGGGTCACGGGTCAGCCGGGCCTAGACCGGGCCGAGACTGAACCGGGCCTGGACCGGGCCCACGTGCCTGGTTTGGGCCTGTTTTGGTCAACCATTTCTAAAATCGTTTCTTAATATTTCCCGCATGCTTAACATATTTAAAACCCGTCAAAACAACAACAAAACAACCAAGTATCGACACAAGCCCAAAGGGCCAATTAACGGGCCAACCAAGACCGGGCAGCCGGGCCTGGACCGGGCCTGAACCGGGCCTGCCGGGCCTGTTTCTCGGCCACCAGTCACGGCCACCACCAACAACAACCCCCAATTTATTTCTAACATGTTTTAATTAACAACCATCCATTTTAACAACCAATTCAACCATCATTCATACTAAAATTATGATTATGAACAAATCATCCAACATGTCAAAAACACTAAATATGTTAAAAACTCATAAAACTTAATAATAATAACAACCTAGCATGTTACAACTTAAAACCGTAAATAACAAAAATAAATATGACATTAATTCGTCGAATAACTCGGTAATCGTTACCTTAGCTAGCACAAAACCAAATAGCACAACAATAAGACCTAAAAACCCGTCTACCATTCTTCTTCTAAAATATACGAGTCCCCAAACTCGTCTTCATAATCTTCTCCTATAAGAAATGACAAAAATAACATTATTAGTATTAAAACTTGATTTCAACAATTAAAGTGTTGAAAACGATTTTGTCGGAATTGAAAATGAAACGTACACGGAGATGAAGAGCGGAGAGGAGACTCTAGAAATATAATTTAGAGCGGATTTGGCCAAGTAACGAAGGTTTTGTGACGATTTTGCTCAAGAACGATCATGAACACGAAGAACAATTGTGATTATATTAAAGAAGGCATTAAGTAGATATTAAGTTGATTTAATGTAAAATAAAAAGATAATTAGTGAGTAAGTGGGGAGGTTGGACCGTGTAATATAGGGGATTAACGGGAGTCGGGTTTTGAACTTGTTGTTACGGGATTGACTAGGGTTTTATAAATATCTTAGATATTATGGTAAATATCTAGATATTATTAGATATTATGTTAGTTTAATCAAAAGAAATAAAAATATCTAATCCTAAGGGACAAGAGGGAGAGGCGTGTGGAGGAGGAAGAAGTCGGGTCCGGGTTTAAGCGATTTGTTGTGGAATT
This sequence comes from Heliosperma pusillum, assembly GCA_022085475.1. Lineage (NCBI taxonomy): Eukaryota > Viridiplantae > Streptophyta > Magnoliopsida > Caryophyllales > Caryophyllaceae > Heliosperma > Heliosperma pusillum. The sequence continues at coordinate 10,061 of JAIUZE010074006.1, forward strand.
TAAGTTGACAGATCGATAAAGTTACAAATATCTTAGATATTTGTATTAGTTTAATCAAAAGTAATCAAAAGCCCTAAAATGAGGGAAAAAGGTGCCTTGGGGCGTGTGGCACATGTAGGAGTCGGGTTTTGGGTTTGTTTCGGGACTTAAGTTGACTCGGGAATAGTTAAATGAAGTTCGGGGTTAAACCGTATAACCTACTCTTTAATTCCAAATAAATTCAAAATAATTATATTAAATTATCATAAATTCAAATAAATCGTAATAAATTAAAATAAATTAAATTTATTACTTTTCAAATATAATTTCGGTCTTTCAAATTACGGGGTGTTACAAATAGTTACAAATAAAAACTACCTACCTTTCGAGCTAGTAGCTAGACTATGGTGTATGGGTGCTCTTTTGAGAAGATTTGTTCTTAATGACAAAGTGAATTTGGAGAACGAAAAAGTTCAAAAAGTGAAGTTATGTTCAAAAAAAAAAAAAAGAAATAGAAAAAATGAAAAAAATCGGAAAAAAAAAAGAAAAGAAAAAAAGGAAAAAGAGAAGAAGTTGTGAGTATCTCCTCAACATGTCAAATTAATAGAAGGAGTTTACCCTTGTGTTTCGTGCGTAATAAGCCACTTGTTCAGTCTGGCTTCGTTTTTCGTCTTTTGGAATTAACCGAAAGTATGGATTGAGTATTCATTTATCATTGGTCAGTTGCTAGCTCATTCTAACCTTCACATGACCATAACTATTTGTCCACTTTTCACCCATTTCCCAAAGCCTTCTTCTTATTTTTCGGCTTCTTTTCTATGTGCATTGTGATCTTTGACTTGTGTTTTGAATTATTTACCATATTAGACTGCGGACACATTTTCATAAGTCGTAGATAGGTGAGTGTCTCAAAAACATTTACACATAAAGAAATCACCTTTTTACATACATTGAGTGTTCGAGTGTACCGTGAGAGTCCATTTGTCAAAAGATCATGCAAGAGCCGAAAATCTGTAGTGAAATTCTTTGTGCTACGCCGTTATGTAAATCTCGGCCATGTTTATGTATCATTCTTGCCCACGTTGTTTTTGGGTTATGATTCATTATGTTTTCAAAGTTTTACGTTGAGATTTGTTTCTTGATGGTGTAGTAGCCAATGCTTGCAACCTTGTCCTGACATTATTTGCTATGTTTGCTTGAGGACAAGCAAAGGTTTAGCTTGGGGGAGTTTGATAAGTGAATATTTGTATGATTTTAACCCCCATTTTAGTTTGGTTTTGTATGTCATTTATGCTTTGTTAAGTCATTTTATGAGCTAATATCGTCTTCTAGGCGAATTCCTGTGTTCTAACCTGTTTTGTACGGAAAGTGACATTTCTACGCCCTTTTTCTATATTTCCGAGCATTTTCCTGGAACCCGACGATTTGAAGAAGCAAGCTTGACCATGTCAAAATCATTTCAAGAAGGTTCACTAATTCAAAAGAGAGAAGAAATAAAGACGATGTCGTAGTTGTCGGAAGATCAATCAATTGGGCGAAAGAATTCATCGCTTTACATCAAACACTATCAACAAACCCAATTGAAGAGGTCAAGGGGGATGATGGAAGTCAAGTCAAAGCAAAGGAAGATGAAACGTTAGTCAATTGCTTCTAGATGACCACTTACCCGATCGGGTAAGGGTGTACCTGATCGGGTAAGTGTGCTGCTTCGAGAAAGATCCTTCAACTTTCTATTTTTGTCTTATATGTTTAATGCTCGACCCCTTCTCCACGAAACCCTAATGCTATATATAGATGCTCCAGCCTCTCTTCTCAACACACAACTCACAACAATCTTCTTTACACATCTTCTTTAGAATAATCTTTTCTTTTCTTTTTATTTTAGTCTTTCTAGTTTAGATCATTTTCTTCTTTTATTTCTGTCCATTTCACATCAAAACCTTAGTTTAGATCAATAAGAATTTCAATCTTTGTAATCTACTTTGTTGGGTTCAAGAGTTGTAATTCGAGGTACGATTATTCTATGCGAGGGATTTCTATTATTGTTATCGCTTTCGTTGTTGATCGTCACCTAGGTATTCCTAATTTATCCTTTGTTTATTGTCCTTTATTGTTTTCCATTTGATTGTTATTTTCTATTCATATCATCTAGATTCATTTTTATGTTGTTATAATCGTAATTTCATTTCTTAGATGATCAATTAGCGTCGTTATTATCGCCATATAAAGAGTCAAAAACCAACTAAATATGTCTATCCTAGTTTTCATTGTTAATATCATCTTATACAAAAACATTATCATGAGTGAGTAGTCACCTTTCTAGGGTATAGGGTAGCCATGTTGGATTGATTAAAAGATGATAATTGGATAAAAGAAATTGTGCTTTTAAAACATTGTGTCTATGCATGTTTGGAGTTTAACGATAGTTGACGATTCCTGATCAAAATCATTGACTAGTATGGAATTCCTTTCCAAGGTAGAGATACGAGATTTGAATAGACAAAGCATGACATGGTGGATTAAGACCTAGTAAATTGCCTAAAAGCCTGCTAGACCATCTGATCTATGATTGTAATGAACACATCATTCTTACGAACTCGCAATGAATTATTTGCATATCCTAAATCCAATTTCATCAATATGTCAATCTACATGTGATGCTTCTCATTATTGTTAATTCATCATTTGCTTTATTGTTTTCATTTTAGTTTGCTTTATTTTGTTTTTATTTATGTTCTTTATTAGTTTTGAATTCAAAACCTCAAAACCCAGAAAATCGTTAGATAAAACTCAATTGTGAGACGATTCACAATCCATAGGAAATACCATCTCCCTGAGGATCGACCCCTACTTCCCTAATTACATTAATTTGTTATTAGCCTAGTCTGGGTAAATTATGTTTGTATCGGGCTCGCGACAAGAACGATCAGTTGTCAACGTAATGTACATTTGAATGGATGATTATATGCTTGATTATTTGTGATCTTTGGATGACTTGTCATGGTTTGTTTGGCGAGTCTCAATCTTATCAAACTTATGCCGCTAACGGTGAGATGGAAGCCCTAGTGAGTGTATGGTTGCCTAAGAGTGTCATCCCCGAGTCTATCTATAAGATGATGGTTACGGTTTAGTACTTCATGTACCGATATCTTTACATATTGAATTGCCTATTTATTTCTCTCGTACTTCACATGTATGTTTATATATGCATGCTTCTACTTTGTATTTTCGTTTAAGTATGTTTATTGTGATATGGCTGGGAGAACCCGGAGTTACTCCCCACTGACTGTGGCGTTCATGTTTTTCATGGATGAACAGGTTGCTTGATTGGAATGATTTTTTCTTGTGGTATTTTGGGTTCGGGTGTGAGCTAGCGGGCGTTGGCCTCGATGAATCACCTCTAGACGATGTTTAGCTAGTTTACTAATAACTTTGATATTTGATAACTTTTTGAGAGACTTCGTCTCTTTGTAGTATATTCTACTTTGGTTTGTACTTATTTGACATTCCTCGTAATTTTATCTTAGCATGGAAAAAGTTTTAAAAACACCGTATTTTCCGCTATATAAATCACATGCTTGTTATGTTTTATTTCCGCATTCGCGAGGGTTGTCACAGTTGGTATCAGCGCTTTAACGCTACCCGACGCACACACGTGAACCCTAAACATAAACTACTTTACCATGAAATAATAAATGAGAGATAGGTAGAAGTTAAGGACTTTACTTGGTAGCCTATTTGTTTATGCTATGTGTTAGGATTAACTTGTTTTGTTTTTGTTTCTTATGAAGATGGTTAGACCTCGACTAGTTGAGAACGTTATGCTAGAAGCTCTTACGCAAGTGTTGAAGAATCAACAAGATGCGGCTAATGCTCATGCCGAGCAAGCCCCTCCTCGTAGAGAAGTCAATCACCAGGGAGGTTACGCATGGGTGGCTAGCCAGATAGCCAGAAGTAAGATTATAACTTACGGTGGCGAGCCGGACCCTACCGAGCTATCGGAATGGTTTCGAGAAATGGAGAAGCAATTTGATTTATACCAAGTCCGTCAAGAGGACAAGGTAAGGATTGCAAAGCACTTCCTTGTAAGGGAAGCCGATAATTGGTGGGCGATTACTAGTGCCACCGCTACTCTTGAAGCCGATTTCATTTGGTCTTGTTTCAAAGCTCTAGTTGAAGGTCGATTTTATCCCAAGGAACTTAAGCAATAAAGGCTAAAGGAATTCATCGATTTCAAGGAAGGTGACTTGACGGCTCAAGACTTCACCACACAATTCAACAAGCTTGCTCATTTCGGACAGAGGCTCATCAAGGATGATGAAGACAGAGCTTTCTACTACCGTAACAAGCTTAGTGCTTTACTCCAAAGCAAAGTGAGGAGAAATTGTACCTCTTTTGAAGAATTGTATGATGATGCACTATGGCCCGAGAACTCCATGAGGGCTATCAAAGATGAAGCAATGATGAAGAGTTCCCCTCCTCCCTTCGCTCCTAGGCCAAATTTCTTTGGGAGAAGAACGTTTACTCCTTCGTCTTCCAACTCTTATGCCAACAAGAGGAGATTCAAAGTTCCCCCTAATGCAAATGCAAAAGCTCCCGCTCCTTTCATTCCCCGAGCTACTTCTAACGTGGCTCATAGGCCTTATGATCCCAATCAAGCTCAAGCTCAAGGTCGCTTTTGTAACCGTTGTAGACAACCACAACACCCCGGTGTAGCATGTTACAACCGACCTTATGTTTGTTTCGTTTGCCAAAAGACGGGTCACCATTATGATGATTGCCTCGATCGGAAGTTGCCCCGTCCAATTGCTAAACCTAAGGGTTCTATCTTGTTCTAAGCCGAGCCAAAGCCGATGCGCATCCGGAGATAATTACGGGTATGTTCTCAACCCTAGAGCAACCGTGTCTTATTCTATTTGATACCGGTGCTTCTATGTCCTTTGTGTCTTCAACTTATGCTATTAAATTATCTATCGAGCCTACATCTAGTGAGAATAATCCCATATCCTTACCATCCGGAGAAATTATGTCTTGTTCTACTCTTTACCCTAATGTTCCAATCTCTATTGCGGGTACTATCTTTCCCGCTAATCTCCTTAAGTTTCCTCTAGGAGAGTTCGATGTAATTCTAGGTATTGATTGGTTAGCGTTATATCATGCTAGATTCGAGTGTAGAGATCAAAAGATTTATTTAAAGAGTCCTTTAGGAGTTAGAATAACCTATAAGGGATCTCATTCCCGAATGGGTGTGTTTTTGATTTCCGTAATGAAGTTGGTGAGTATGGTAAGAAAGGGTCACCAAGCATACTTGTGTATTGTGACTTCAACAAGTACCTCCTTACCAAAGATTGAAGATGTGCCTATAGTTCGTGAATTTGTTGATGTATTCCCCGAAGACTTGCCCGGAATTCCTCCCGAGCGTGATGTTGAGTTTTCCATTCATCTTGTACTTGGTTCTCGATCCATAGCCAAAGCTCCTTACCGTATGGCTCCAACCGAGTTGAAAGAGTTAAGGAAACAACTTTATGATATGATTGAAAACGGTTTCATTCGACCAAGTGCCTCGCCTTGGGGTGCTCCCGTTCTCTTTGTGAAAAAGAAAGATGGTTCTATAAGGCTTTGTATTGATTACCGTGAGTTGAACCAAATTACAATCAAGAATAGGTATCCTTTGCCAAGGTTTGAAGATTTGTTCGATCAACTAAAGGGTGCTTCTACTTTTTCCAAGATTGATTTGAGATCCGGATATCATCAAATTCCCGTTCGTGATGTTGATATACCAAAGACCGCTTTTAGTACAAGATATGGTCACTTTGAGTTCAAGGTGATGCCATTTGGATTGACTAATGCTCCCGCTATTTTTATGGATCAAATGAACCGCACATTTAGTGAGTATCTTAATAAGTGTGTTGTGGTGTTCATCAACGACATCCTTATTTTCTCCAAGACCGAAGAAGAGCATGCTATTCATCTAAGGACTATTTTTGGCGTCCTCCGTCGTCAAAAGTGGTTTCCCAAATTCTCAAAGTGTGAATTTTGGTTACCTAAGGTGTCCTTTCGTGGGCATGTAATTTCTAAAGAAGGTGTGATGGTGGACCCTTCGAAAATTGAAGTTGTGGTTGATTGGAAGAGTCCGACCGATGTTAGAGAAGTTCGAAGTTTTCTTGGTTTACCTGTTATTACTGTAGATTTGTCAAAGATTTCTCAAAGCTTGCTAGACCGATGACCCAATTGTTGAACAAGGAAACCAAATTCGTTTCACATGAAGCTTGTGAAGCCGCTTTGCAAGAGCTAAAGAAAAGGTTGACTGCCGCTCCGGTGTTAAAATTACCTGAAGATAGTGTAGACTTTGATGTCTATTGTGATACTTCCAAGATGGGATTGGGTTGTGTACTTATGCAAAGTAGGAAAGTGGTTGCTTATGCCTCGAGACAGTTGAGAGTTCATGAAGTGAAGTACCCTACTCATGATTTGGAATTAGCCGCCGTTGTCCATGCCTTGAAAGTGTGGAGACACTATCTTATCGGTGTTCATTGTCGTATATTCACCGATCTCAAAAGTTTGAAATACATATTTACTCAAAAGGAGTTGAATATGAGACAAAGAAGATGGTTGGAATTGGTAAATGATTATGATTTTGAGTTGTTGTTCCATGAAGGGAAGGCTAATGTTGTTGTCGATGCTCTTAGTAGAAAATCTTCTCATGGATTGAATGCTATGTCGGTTTTACTCGATGATGTTTGTATTGAGTTTCGAAAGTTGAAGTTGGAATTCTTGGAACGTGGATTTGATTTCGTTGCTGCTATGACTGCCGAACCTGTTTTTCTCCGCGAGATCCGCAAAAGCCAAGTGGATGATCTTACCTACAAGTCTATTCAAACCAAACTTCTAGAAGGAAAAGCTAAAGACTTTAAGATTGATGACAAAGGTGTTCTTTGATTCCATGACCGTTTGTTTGTTCCAAATGCTCTTGACTTAAGAAAGGGAGTTCTTGATGAACCTCACCTTTCTTCTTATTTTATCCACCCTGGAGGTGATAAAATTTATAGAGACTTGAAGCTACAATTTTGGTGGCCGAATTTGAAAGGCAATGTTGTGTCTTATGATGGAAGATGTCTTACTTTCCAACAATTGAAAATCGAACACAAGAGGCCCGGTGGATTGTTACAACCTTTGGATATTCCACTATGGAAGTGGGAATCTATTTCTATGGATTTTGTTATGGCTTTGCCAAGGAGCGTTGGAAGTAAAGATGCCGTTTGGGTTATTGTTGATCGTTTGACTAAGAGTGCTAGATTCATTCCGATCAAAGAGACTTGGAGTTTAGATCGACTAGCGAAAGCCTATGTTGATGAGATTGTTAGATACCATGGTGTTCGAAAGGATATCATATCCGACCGAGATCTGAGGTTTTGTTCGAGATTTTGGAAGGCTTTACAAGAAGCCATGGGTTGTAAATGATTGTTGAGTACCGCATTTCATGCCGCTACCGATGGTGAGACCGAGAGGACTATTTAGACTTTAGAAGACTTACTTAGGGCTTGTGCACTCGACTTCCAATCTAGTTGGGAAAAGAGTCTACCGTTGGTAGAGTTTTCTTACAACAATAGTTATCATGCATCGATCAAGATGGCTTTTTATGATGTTCTCAATGGAAGGAAATGTCGAAGTCCTATTTGTTGGGATCAATTGAGTGACGTTCGTGACTTAGGTCCCGATGTTCTTGTTGAAACTATTGATCATGTGAAAGTCATTCGTGATAGAATGAAAGCCGCTCAAGACCGAAAAAAATCTTATGCCGATGTCCAAAGAAGACCGTTAGAATTTGAAGTTGGAGATAAAGTATTCTTGAAAGTATCTCCGATGAAGGGTTTTAAAAGGTTTGGTGTAAAGGGTAAATTAAGCCCGAAATACATTGGACCCTTTGATATTGTGAAAAGAATTGGTGCCGTTGCTTACAAGTAGGACTTGCCCCCGAATTTGGCTAAAGTTCATGATTTATTCCATGTTTCTCAATTGAGGAAGTACATTAGTGATCCAAGCCATGTCTTTCAAGGGGAAATGCCCGAGCTTGAACCGAATTTGTCCTTTGTGAAAGTTCATAGACCCTAATTAGACTCATCTAATTAGTTACTAAATTACTTGTTAATTTAGTCTTTAATAAAGATCTATGTAACATGCATGCAAATTAAAATGCATAATAAAAAGTAAGAAGAAATTTCCTTACATTGGGAAATTTCGGTTTATATGGGCACAACAAGAAACACCTTTCTTGTTGTTCTTGTGCTAGAAAGAAATAGATGATCCTCCTTGTAATCTTCAAATTAGAAGACCTCCTTTAAGAAGCACCCAAGAGAAAACCCAAACTAATCACTTAGTTTTTGACTAGAAAACACAAGTGATAAGATGAACTAATATTAGATTTTATTACTACTCTCGTAATAGGAAATATTAGTGTTTGAGAGGTTTTAGAGAGATGAGGATTTTTAGTGAGATGTACATGCAAAATAAGAATGAACAAGTAGTCAAATGAACAACAAAATTTTGTCCATTTAAAGACACAATGGTCCGGCCAAGAGAGCTCTTGGTGGCCCTTATTTTTTGCTTAAAATAATCTCATGCAAATTACTTTGAGTGTAGTAGTGAATAAGACCATGATCATGTGTCATAAACATGACATGATCACATGTTGTAGTGGAATACAAGAAACAACAATCATCATGTTATACACTACCATAATTTCGGCACCCACTAGTGTCATGTGGTCCATTTTGATTTTTGATATTTGTCCCACAAATACTTATAATCATATGTTTAATTATCTTGTATAATTAAGGGTTAATTTGATCATATAACAATTATATGACTCAAATTAATAAATAATATACACTTAACTTTTAAGTGATATTATATCATTATATCAATATATAATGGGTCCCACAATGCCTAGTTAGATTATTTTACAACTCCTTGTAAATATAATTAACTAATCACCTCTACCTCAAAGTATATGCATAAACCTCAACTAATTTAATGAATAACTATTAATCATTAAATTAAATCTATATAATCGTATTAAAATAAGACGTAAAATTTATTCAGTAATAAACTTATCCGGAATGAGTTCGTAACTCAATTTCAATAATTACTCTCTAACTAAACATATATCAAATATATATATAAAGTACTAATTAATATGTATCGTATACAAATAATTAGATTTGATGTTTGGGTCTCATCCTATAGGTGTGACCGAAAGGGGTCAGTTGATTACCGCCGTCATACGACAATAACGTCTAACTCTAGTCAGCTGACCGTTATCGATTTACGTTAATCAACTGACGTGGAGTATCAAAATACTAGTCATCCCACTAATATTCCAAAATGAGATTTATAATATAAATGCACTATTGTGGAGGACACTTGCTCCAACAATCTCCCACTTGTCCGATACAAGTTGTGCATAGAGCCACACTATTGCGGAGGACTCCTACTCCCACAATATCTCCCACTTGTCTCGACAAGTTGTGTGCTACCAATTCTCTTGTCACTTTTGCGTCACATCCTCCCACTCATCGCAAGGTGTCTTTCAGGTCGCACTTGCGATTGGAAAAATAAATTGAGTGGTTTTCTCGATCTAGAGAGTAACTGTCTGACCGGAAAATCTACCATAGATCTCTTCCGAGCGTGGCCACGCATTTCCAGTCACTACTCCTCGAGTGGCCCGAAGATGTTAATACCCAACGTGGGTGGACAATTCCTGTTGACCCAACTTACACTGTATAATGCAAATCACCATGACCCAGTAGATGCCCATCGGCCTCCTTTCACGGCACGACCTAGGACAAAAACCAAAGTCAATCGGAAAATACACCGACTCAGGTAAATGGTCGCCAGTCTAAAGAATCGACTCATAGGAATATAATAGAAATCCCCGCCACGACCAGGCTTCAACAATTTTGATAAGGGACTCTATCATGGTCACTGTCCGACAGAGTGTCTCTACAGTCTGTCTATGTAAACGATCAGTCATCTCCATGACTCCATGGTGCTGAACCAACCATCGATCGACTTACAATCTAGTCATTGCGAGACGTCACCTTATGCAAATGACTAGGGACAATTACTAAGTTCATCATGTTCACTTGAATTGAGTTCAACCTATCTTATAACCAATTCGGACAAAACAAAGTAATAAAATTTAGTCAATACTAAATAAAAGAGCTCATATAAAACTCGAACAATGAATGCAATTATCATATATGTAAACATTGATACAACATTCAATTATTACATATCACATAATCTAGAGGAATTCAGGAACTCGTCTTAATCCCATCGAGACGACATGACTGTCATGTTTAGCCTTTGTAAGAGGCTTGGTTAGAGGATCAGCGATGTTATCGTCTGTCCCAACCTTACATACATCTATTTCCTTCCTCTCCACGTAATCTCTAATTACATGGTATTTCCTAAGTACATGTCTAGACTTGTTACTAGACTTGGGCTCCTTTGCTTGAAAGATAGCCCCACTGTTATCACAATACATCGTGATGGGATCTGTGGCAGTAGGGACTACTCCTAGTCCTTCCAAGAACTGCCGAATCCACACAGCTTCCTTTGCAGCCTCTGATGCCGCGAGGTACTCAGCTTCTGTTGTAGAATCCGCAGTCACGCTTTGCTTGAAGCTTTTCCAGCAAACGGCTCCTCCATTCAACATAAAGACATAGCCGGATTGGGATTTTAAATCATCCCTATCAGTTTGGAAACTAGCGTCCGTGTAACCCTTTACACGCAACTCAGTCTCTCCTCCAAACACCAAGAACGAATCTTTAGTCCTTCGTAAGTACTTAAGGATGTTCTTTACGGCTATCCAGTGACTCTCACCTGGATTGGCTTGATAACGACTCGTCATGCTCAAAGCATAGGCGACGTCAGGGCGAGTGCACATCATAGCATACATGATTGACCCAACTGCTGAAGCATAAGGGATCAACTTCATGCGTTCAATCTCCTCGGTGACGGTAGGACTCTGGGATTTACTCAGAGTGATACCATGACCTATTGGAAGAAAGCCTCTCTTAGAGTCTTTCATTTTGAACCGATCAAGAATCTTATCTATATAAGCTTCTTGACTTAATGCTAGTATCCTCTTGGATCTATATCTATAGATCCGGATACCCAAAATGCGTTGTGCCTCTCCCAAATCCTTCATCTGGAAATGTTTCCCAAGCCACTCCTTGGTAGAAGTAAGCATTGGTATATCATTCCCAATGAGAAGTATGTCATCCACATACAAGATAAGGAAAGTAACTTTGCTCCCACTAAACTTCATGTATAAACATGGTTCCTCGACACTTCGAGTGAATCCATTTTGTTTAATTACATGATCGAAGCGATGATTCCAACTCCTTGATGCTTGCTTAAGACCATAAATGGATCTCTTAAGTTTGCATACCTTCTTAGGGTTGGATTTATCCTCAAAACCTTCAGGTTGTGTCATGTACACTTCCTCTTCTAGAATCCCATTCAAGAAGGCGGTTTTGACATCCATTTGCCAAATTTCATAGTTATAAAATGCGGCAACCGCTAAGAGAATCCTAATGGATCGAAGCATAGCGACTGGGGCAAAAGTTTCGTCATAGTGTAAACCATGAACTTGAGTGAAGCCTTTTGCCACCAATCTAGCTTTGTAGATATCATTATGTCCATCTATGCCATTCTTGATCTTGTAGATCCACTTGCACTGAAGAGGTCGCACCTTCTCAGGTAAGTCTACCAAGTCCCATACTTGATTTTCGTACATAGAATCCATTTCGGATTGCATGGCCTCTAGCCAATGCTTGGAGTCGGGACTAGAAACGGCCGACTTGTAGGTTGTGGGTTCATCACTTTCAAAAAGTAATAAATCACCATCTCCCTCGATACATCCGAGGTAACGATCAGGTTGAGAACTAATTCTACCTGACCTTCTAGGGACAATAACCGTTTCAGACGAGGAGGGAACGTTTTCCTCCACTTCATTTTCGGTTTGTGGCTCTCGAACTTCATCAAGTTCGAATTTTCTCCCACTCTGCCTTTTAGAAACGAAATCGCTTTCTAGAAAGACAGCATCACGAGACACAAACACTTTGTCCTCATGACGGTTGTAGAAGTAATATCCACGAGTCTCCTTAGTGTATCCTACAAAATAACATTTGTCGGATCTGGGTGCGAGCTTGTCATAAGACTTCTCATGAACAAACGCCTCGCAACCCCAAATTTTCATAAACGACAAATAAGGAACCTTTCCTTTCCATATCTCATATGGAGTTTTATTGGCTGCTTTAGTCGGGCTACGATTTAGTGAAAATATTGCGGTTAAGATGGCAAATCCCCAAAACGAGTCAGGAAGCTCTGTAAGACTCATCATCGACCGAACCATATCTAATAAAGTTCGGTTTCTCCTTTCAGACACACCATTTAATTGAGGTGTTCCAGGAGGAGTCCATTGTGATACTATACCACAATCTTTTAGGTGTGAATCAAATTCATAATTTAGATATTCACCACCACGATCGGATCGTAGGGTTTTTATCTTCTTATTCAATTGGTTTTCCACTTTATGTTGAAACTCTTTGAACTTTTCAAAGGCTTCACTCTTATGCCTCATTAAGTAGACGTATCCATATCTACTTAAATCGTCGGTAAAAGTAATGAAGTACGTGTAACCACCTCTAGCTTGGTGAGTCATTGGGCCACATACGTCGGTATGTACAAGGCCTAATACTTCACTTGCTCGTGTCCCTTTTCCCGTAAAAGGAGCACGAGTCATCTTGCCCAAAAGACAAGATTCGCATTCACCATAAGATTCATAATCAAATGGTTTGAGAAGTTTCGTTGAAACAAGTCTCTTTATGCGTCGTTCGTTTATATGACCTAAACGACAATGCCAAAGGTATGATTGATTAGGTTCACCTAATTTGAGCTTCTTGCTTTCGATATGATATATTTCATTAACATTATCAAGAACATAAATGCCTCCAATAGAGATGGCTTTACCATAAAACACATCATTAAAAGAAAACGAACAACTATTGTTCTTGATTACAAAAGAGAAACCCTCCGCGTCAAGTACGGAAATGGAGATAACATTCTTAGTCAAGGAGGGTACAAAATAACAATTATTTAAATACAACTCAAGACCACTAGCTAAGGTTAGTACATAAGTTCCTACGGAGACAGCGGCAACTCTTGCTCCATTCCCCATTCGTAGGTCCACATCACCCTTGGCTAGTGCTCGCACGTCCTTCAACCCCTGCAAGTGATTACAAAGGTGAGAACCACATCCAGTATCAAATACCCAAGTGGAAGTGCAAGCATAGTTAATATCTATCATATAGAGAGAAGAAAGGATTATACCTGACGGTGTCACACATCCGTCCTTCTTATCCTTCAAATACTTGGGACAATTGCGTTTCCAATGTCCCTTGCCTTTACAATAAAAGCATTCGGCTTCGGCATGCTTCTTACCCTTAGCCTTGGCATTACTATTCATAATAGCTTTGCCCTTTCCCTTTCCTTGCTTCTTAAATTGGGCCTTGGCTTTTCCCTTCCCCTTTTGAACCCCTAGCTTCAAGTTCTTCAATCTCATTGTAAGAACATCCTTTTGCTCACTCCCACTTGCTTCCATATCCCGTTCGACTTGGGTAAGGAGAGCATGGAGCTCGTGAAAGCTCTTATCCATGCCATGCATGTTATAGTTTGCCCTAACTTGGACAAACTTGGGAGGAAGTGAGTGAAGGATGCGGCCAACCGCTAGCTTCTTAGGAATCTTGACCCCTAGACGATCTAGAGTGTCAACATGTTCCACCATCTTAAGCACATGTGGGCCAACCTTTTGGCCCTTTTCTAGCTTGGCTTCAAAAAGCCAAGTCATAGCATTGTATTGGCGAATCTCGGGTGATTGAGAAAAAGCCAACGTCACCCTAGAGAATATCTCATATGCTCCAAGGGTGATGTATTGTTGCTTAAGGGTTGAGGACATCGACCAAATCAAGACCATCTTGACGTCGTTTGCTACCTTAAGGTATTCCTCATAGGCGGCTTTGGCCGCATTAGTGGCCCTTGGGCCGGGTTCATTTGGAGGTGCCTCGGTCAAGTAGCGCAAAACGTTATCCGATAACGCCGCGCTCTTGATCGTTTGCTCCCACTCGACGAAATTAGTTCCATCGTCTTTTAAGATGCATTTGTCCATAACGGACCTTAGCCATGAGTCTTTTCCTAGTTGAACGGTGTTGTTATTGTTTGCCATTGCGAATTATGAATAACTACAACAAAATTAGGAAATATTAACATTCATTGTTTTAATCAATTTTACTTGTATAACCAATTTAAACAAGTCACTCATATAATGACCCCTCACGAAATTATATAAGCGATTCCGAGACCCGCATTTTAGACAAAAGAACATGTTATGCAACTTTTATGTAAAAGACGGTAAGTCAACTTTTGACTAATTCTACTCCTAGAACTCTCGGTTGACGGATTTCAACTAAACCCATCTCCTAGTCCCAAGATAACGCTTATCTTGTTGAGTCCAACCCAATTTAGGCGTGTGATCGTATCACCCTACTTACCCGAGGTAAAAAGGTCCACGTTGTGGTTGTCCTAATGAACACGGGATTCATAGGTGCTTCAATTGGTAAGGCTAACTCTCAATTTCTTTTTAAGTTATGTGAGAGGTCTTGCCAATTTTAGTTATTAGTTCCCTATAAGTGAACTAAGTCGGTGAATTTTGAATAACGTTGAATTGACAATCGATAAATAAAACGCATGTTGGTGATTTTGGCATGTGTGGAAAAAATAAAGCAAGCAATCAAATTAAATCCTAGTATGGCCACCTAGCTAATCTAATTAACTAGATGATTACAAATCGGAAACCAACTCCGTGGTCCCTTGCCTCTTCATGGAACGCCTTCCAATATGGCACCGTCTTTTGGAACACCGACTTTGGGAATCACCGTCTTCATAATAAATAATTACAAAAATACAAATGAATACATAGCAAATCCCTATTATACATTTGATCTAAAAAAAAAATGAAATTATTAATTATTACAAAAACGGCGATACGAAATCGCAATAAATTACAACCAAATCGGTATTCCCTTACATTACGGGTAATACCGATTGAAACAATCTAGGCCATACTAGGTACAACTTGCAATAAAAAAATAAATGACATTCATTCATTCAACAACATAAATAAAAATGCTGTAAAATCATGCCAAAATCACCCTCAACACTTGTCATGTTCATTCTAGCTCGGTTTTTACGAATTTTATCGATTTTATCTATAAAAAATCAATAATCAACACTTAAATCGTATTTAAGCTCAAACTAGTTATCTAAACTGATTTAGAACTCAAAATTAGTCCCCACTAATTTCACTTGTATTTAATTAGTTTGAATTGATCGCATTTGCTATTTAAAGAGGTTTATTCATAACTTTTATGAATTAAACCCAAAATAAAATTAAAAATCATTAAAATTGAAACAAAAATATTTGTACATACTGGAACACTTCCAGGAACCTCAAGAACAAAAATATTTGCCCAAAAAACTTGAAATGATTTTATGAACAAATAGCTTTATAATAATCGGTTTTTATCAAATAAAAACCAACTAAAATAGTAAAATGATGAAACAAATTTTCAAATTTTACCAGGATGCTATAAATAATATTTTAAAATGTACAAAAAATTGTCAACTCCAGAAAGTCTCGTTTCAGTTTTAAGAACAAAATAAATCCTTTAAATCGATCTTTATCCAATAAAAATCAATAACCATGCAATACATGACTAAATGTCACGAAACTTTACATACAATATTTACACCATGCATGTGAGAACATGTTAAAAATTTGAGGCCAGATTCAACATGCAACTATTTTTAGTTAACTTTTAACATAAAACCGCATGTTAACTCGGTTATTAAGGCCATAAAACATAATAAATAGCAAATTAATTCGTAAATTCACCAAATTTGACCACAAACATTTTGAGGTCAGGAGGTATGCATGCAAATCATAAAATTTTGTGAAAACCATTTTTAACATAAATTTTCGATTTTTTACTCAAGTTATCATATAACCCGATTTTAATGCTTAAAATCAACATGCATGCTACAAGCTAGCTCTGATACCACATGAAAGTTCATAGACCCTAATTAGACTCCTCTAATTAGTTACTAAATTACTTGTTAATTTAGTGATTAATAAAGATCTATGTAACATGCATGCAAATTAAAATGCATAATAAAAAGTAAGAAGAAATTTCCTTACATTGGGAAATTTCGGTTATATGGGCACAACAAGAAACACCTTTCTTGTTGATCTTGTGCTATAAAGAAATAGATGATCCTCCTTGTAATCTTCAAAATAGAAGACCTCCTTTAAGTAGCACCCAAGAGAAAACCCAAACTAATCACTTAGTTTTTGACTAGAAAACACAAGTGATATGATGAACTAATATTAGATTTTATTACTACTCTAGTAATAGGAAATATTAGTATTTGAGAGGTTTTAGAGAGATGAGGATTTTTGTGAGATAAGCACAAAAATAAGAATGAACAAGCAAGCACAAAATGAACAACAAAGTTGTCCTTTTAAGGACACTATGGTCTGGCCATCATGGCCTATGTGGCCTCTTATTTTTGCTTAGAATAATCCCATGCAAATTGGTTGAGTGTAGATGTGAGTAAGGTTATGATCATGTGTCATAAACATGACATGATAACAAGATGTAGTGTAACACAAGAAACAACAATCATCATGTTATACACTACCATAATTTCGGCACCCACTAGTGTCATGTGGTCCATTTTGATTTTTTGATATTTGTCCCACAAATACTTATAATCATATGTTTAATTATCTTGTATAATTAAGGATTAATTTGATCATATAACAATTTTATGACTCAAATTAATAAATAATATACACTTAACTTTTAAGTGATATTTTATCATTATATCAATATATAATGGTTCCCACAATGCCTAGTTAGTTTATTTTACAACTCCTTGTAAATATAATTAACTAATCACCTCTACCTCAAAGTATATGCATAACCTCAACTAATTTAATGAATTAACTATTAATCATTAAATTAAATCTTATTCAATCGTATTAAAATAAGAAGTAAAATTTATTTAGTCAATTATCGTATAATTTACTAATAAACTTATCCGGAATGAGTTCGTAACTCAATTTCCAATAATTAACTCTCGTAACTAAACATATATCAAATATATATATAAAGTACTAATTAATATGTATCGTATACAAATAATTAGATTTCTGTTTGGGGCTCATCCTATAGGTGTGACCGAAAGGGGTCAGTTGATTACCGCCGTCATACGACAATAACGTCTAACTCTAGTCAGCTGACCGTTATCGATTTACGTTAATCAACTGACCTGGAGTATCAAAATACTAGTCATCCCACTAATATTCCAAAATGAGATTTATAATATAAATGCACTATTGTGGAGGACACTTGCTCCAACATATACAACCTAGTACATGATACAGACTCCCAGAAGGTATAAATACCTCATAATTTCCAGACTCACTACCTCGCAATCCCAACAACACAGCATGACTCTTGGAAACGAAAGCATGGGTTGCCCCTGAATTGAATACTATAAACGAAGGAACATTATTAACAAGAAAAGTACCAGTAACCACCTGAGCGTCTGCCTCTGCAGCTTGCTTTCCCATAGCAAACAGTTTACCACTGTTCTTCTGGCCACCACCCTGAATTGTGCTCGTTGATGCTACAGTCTTCAAAACCGAACTCTAGCTCTCCATATGTTGGTATTATTCTGTCTCTGATGACCACCAAAACGATTGTAACGACCGTCGGTCCCACTCTAACCTACCTGACGGTTCCATGAACCTACATGCCGATTTCTAGCCATGCTCTGCGAGTAGCTGCGCTGGTATGATGGTTGGTAACCCCCACTTCCTCCTTATGATGGACACTCGATCTCTTGTGGCCCACACCGCCACTTTAACACCCGCACTTACCGAGGAGCTTTAAGCAAGACTGTAACACCCGCAAATGTACCCCATTTTTATAGTAAAAATATTTTACGGATACTTTTCAGCGAAATTTAGTTTTAGTTTAGAATTAAATTTTCCGTGTCTAATTTAGAATTTCCGAGTTCGTTTTCGGACTTTACGCGAGATTTCGAGTGAGTTACGTCTTAAGACGTTTATGGGCTTTTCTCATGATATTCCTCCTACTCCCTCATACACTCCCTTAAACCCTAAACTCCCTCACATTCAACATCCTTCTTCCTCACCAAGTAACCACTCAAAACCTGTGGGAAAATTTCCGTATACTTCCCTTTAAATCACTCAGGATTATAATGAAATTATGATTAAATGATTAATAGTCATAAACGAATGCATAATAAGCGAGAGATTAGAAATAACCTTTAGTCCTTGCTTAAAGGCCTAAGAAAAATATCAAAATGATGATATCTCCTAATCGTAGCACCCAAGATAGAATGAGAAATGCCCTTTAATTTGCTAGAATATTTTTGTCAAAAGTTACTGTTAACTTTTTTTTGATCTTGTGATGTGAAGAGATGGAGGCACAAGTGAGAAATGAATTAGGGTTAGAATTTTTCTTCCTTCCTCTTGTCTCACGGCTCCAATAAGGTTTTATGAGGAGATTTTTCTCCTCAAAATAACTACCCATTGACCGAAAATTCCAGAGTGAATCTGGACTTGAATTTCGGTTAAATTCGCTTTAATATATAATGTGTATTATTATTATAAATATCATTTGTGTTGTCATGTATTAATATGTCCATACAACATTTTGTAGTGGATACATTAATACCGGTCTGACAACATCTAATATGACAATCGTATAGTATATACGTTAATTATAATTATCTGTATAATTATAATTTGCTAATTCAATATAACATTTTATATTCAATTTACGAATTAACATTTTAATTCGAATAAGCTTACATTATATATATGCTGATTAAATACAACAGTTTATATTTAATTACAAATTACTTTTAATTCGTCTCAGCTTATATTATTTAATCGTTATTAAATAATCGTCTCATCATCACATTGACTAACCTTTTAGTCAAATACACTGACTAACCTTTTAGTCATATAATAGGGCATCAATATGATTATTTTCTCAAATAATCACATCTCTCAAACAAATCCTTAAGGTGTGACTTTTAGGGACCAGTTGATCACCGCCATCTGTATGACAATAACGTCAAACTTATCTAGCAAGCCAACCGTTATTGAAATACGTTAATCAACTGATTATTATACAAAGTATACCCTGTGAACCTACAGAGATTTATTTATGTTATTGCACTAACTGTGGAGGACACTAGCTCCAACAAAAACCTAACTTCATTCTAGATCGATCTTAAGATCATCGCTACTCCTTCATTACTCGCTCAAATTCACTAAAGTTCGTCTTAATCTTTCCCTCTCATCATCCTCTATCTTAATTGGTAATAAAATTACCGTCTTTCTCGCTTTTCAATTTATCCGTCTTTCTCAAAGGTGAATTATATTCATCTTTTATTGTCTAATTGTAGGTGGTGACCTTCAAGACCTCGACAAAGACTACTACCTAGTAGAGGAGGACCTCGACGAAGATTGAAGACGCAAAAAGGTAACGGTGAAGGGTTACTCGATATCTTTACAAGTTTTAATGTGTTTTCTATGTTATTGATCGTATTTAGAATAGGATTAGTAATCATAGGAATTGTGTTGTTGATGATAGTTGTTGTTAGTTGATAATTGATATTGAGAATTGATGATTTGTAATGTTAGATGATGTTTGTTGTATGATGAGCCTTAGTGAGTTTGGTGATTTTCGTGCATAATTGACCCCAGCCGGCCGACCGGCAGCCGGTCTGACCGGCTGGGGAGTGGCTGTATATTGTTTGTGTTACGTAAAAGTTTTGGTATTAACTTCATTTTTCTCAAGTGATATTGGTTCCAGCCGGGTAGCCGGCAGCCGGTCCCTTTAACCGGCTGGGACACGCTTTATTTTCAATTGTTTTTCAAGTATGACAATGGTTCCAGCCGGGTAGCCGGCAGCCGGTCCCCTTGACCGGCTGGCACACAATGCCAACTCATTTGTATTTCTTACTTATGTTTTTCATTTATAATATTTCTGATGGTTCGTTTATCGTATAAATTTACGGAATGACTTTAAATATTAATGTTTCGAATATATGATATTCCCTTCGCTTGTATCGCATGTTTTGTGACGGTTTTTGATATGTCCCACTTTGAGTCGGTTTTACACATGTTATTGGTTTGAGCACTATTTGTTATGTGCTTTGTACTCTCATTCCTCTGGCTACCTCCACGTTCGTAAGGCTGGAATGTCGGAACGAGGAGTGTATCCTTACTACTTAATTGCATGTGTTAGTGGGCATATGACGACGTTGTTGGGAGGCGAACGCTTTGCGTTGATCGACCCGGCCGTCAAATATTGTATACTTGCGAGGTGGTGTCATTGCATGTAGCGTACCGCTTTTTCTGATGCTTGTGCTCTTTTCCGCCTCTTTCGTGAAGGTTGACCGAATTTGGGGTACTCGGCTTCTATTTGGTTGGCCGAGTCTTGGATGCGAAACGTTTATCGCATGTCGAATCGGAAAATGTTATTTCGAGAGTCTGGCCAGGTTTAGACTAGGATCGGAAATTTATATCGTCGTCCTACCAGGAGGAAATTAGTCTACATATACAAAATGTTTGAATCGTGTATGCGTTCAGAAAATGTTTATCCCGTGGATACGATTTTAATCATACTTGCCATGTACACGGTGCTAGTGCGTGTCATTTACCATGAGAGATGTTGTCAACGTATTCGTACGTTTGGATGGATGATTATATGATTGATTATGTGTGATCTTTGGATGACTTGACATGGTTTGTTTGTCGAGTCTCAATATTATCAAGCTTATGCCGCTAACGGTGAGATGCAAGCCCTAGTGTGTTTATGGTTGCCTAAGAGTGTCATTCCCGAGTCTATCTATAATATGATGGTTACGGTTTTATACATCATGTACCAATATCTTTACATATTGAATTGCCTATTTATTCTTCTCGTATTTTACATGAATATTTATATATGCATGCTCCTACTTTCGTATTTTCGTTTAAGTATGTTATTTGTGATATGGCTGGGAGAACCCGGAGTTACTCCCTACTGACTGTGCCGTTCATATTTTTCATGGATGAACAGGTTGCTTGATTGGATGGATTTTTGCTTGTCGTTTTGGGTTCGGGTGTGAGCTAGCGGGCGTTGGCCTTGATGATTCACCCCTAGACGATGTTTAGCTAGTTTCTAATAACTTTGATAATTGATAACATTTTTAGAGACTACGTCTCTTGTAGTATACTATACTTTGGTTTGTAATTATTGACATTCCTCGTACTTTTCCATTTGCATGTAAAAATTTTTAAAAACACCGTATTTTCCGCTATATAAATCACATGCTTGTTATGTTTTATTTCCGCATTCGCGAGGGTTGTCACAGTTGGTATCAGAGATTTAACGCTCCCGACGCACACACGTGAACCCTAAACTTAAACTACTTGACCTTAAAATAATAAATGAGAGATGGGTAGAAGTTAAGGACTTTACTTGGTAGTCTATTTGTTTATGCTAAGTGTTAGGATTAACTTGTTTTGTTTTGTTTCTTTTGAAGATGGTTAGACCTCGACTAGTTGAGAACGTTATGCTTGATAAGTGAATATTTGCATGATTTTAACCCCCAATTTAGCTCGGTTTTGTAAGTCATTTGAGCTTTGTTAAGCCATTTTATGATCTAATATCGTCTTCTAGGCGAATTCCTATGTTCTAACCTGTTTTGTTGGGAAAGTGATGTTTCTACGCCCTTTTTCTATATCCCCGAGCATTTGCCTAGATCCCGACAATTTGAAGAAGCAAGCTTGACCAAGTCAAAGGCATTTCAAGAAGGTTCACTGATTCAAAAGAAAGAAGAAGCAAAGACGATTTAGCAGTTGTCAGAAGATCGATCAGTTAGGCAAAGAAATCATCATTTTACATCAAACCTTATCAACAAACCCGACTCAAAAGGTCAAGGGAGATAATGAAAGTCAAGTGATAGGCCAAGGGAGATGAAACGAAAGTCAATGGACCAAGATCACTACATACCCGATCGGGTAAGTAGTGTACCCGATCGGGTATCCTTGCTGTTCCGAGCTTTTGCTTCGATTTACTTTATTTTGTCCTATATGTTTAATGTATGACCCCTTCCCCATGAAACCTAGTGCTATATTAGAGTGCCTCAGCCACCACATCTCAACACACTTCTCTACACAATTAGAAACCCTAGATTAGGAGGAGAGAAACCTAGCCTGTCTTCTCTTGTCTAGATCATTTTCTTCTTCCTTTTTGTCCTTAGTTTCTTAGTTTATTTATGATTTCTCTACATCAAATCCTTAGCTTAGATCAATAAAAATTCCCTCTTTGTAATCTACTTTATGTGGTTCAAGTATTGTAATTCGTGGATCGACTATTCTATGCAAGGAACTTCTATTATGGTTGTTTATATTTCATCATTGTCGTTGTTGATCGTCATCTAGGTATTCCTATTTTATCTTTTGTTTAAAGTCTTTATGTTTCTTATTTGATTGCTATTTTCTTTACATGTTATTTTAGATTCAATTTCAATATCGTTGTAATTATTTCATTCCCTTAGATCGTCAATTTAGCGCCGTTATTATCGCCAATTAAAGAGTCTTAGAATATTATCAAAACCAAATAAACATGTCTATCCTAGTTTTTATTATTAACATCATCTTAGATCTAAACATCACCATGAGTGAGTAGTCGTTTTTCAAGGGTGTAGGGTAGCCATGTAGGTTGATTAAAAGATGATAATTGAATAAAAGAAATTGTGCTTTTAAAACATTGTGTCTATGCATGTTTGGATTATAACGATAGTTAACGATTCCTGATCAAAATCATTGACTAAAATGGAATTCTTTTCCAAAGTAGAAATACGTGAATTGAATAGACAAAGCATGACATGGTAGATTAGACCTAGTAAATTGCCTAAAAGCCTGCTAGACCATCTGACCTATGATTGTAATGTACACATCATTCTTACGAACTCACAATGAATTATTTGCATGTTCTAAATCCAATCTCATTAATATGTTAATCTACATGTGTGAACCTACTTCCCTAGATTCTTTTTATCATTGTTAATTTATCACCTGCTTTATTGTTTTCGTTTTGATTTTCTTTTATTTTGTTTTCATTTATGCTTTTAATTAGTTTAGAAATCAAAACCCCAAAACTCAGATACTCGTTAGATAAGACCCAATTGCAAGACATTTCACATTCTATAGGAAACACCATCTCCCTGAGGATCGACCCCTTACTTCCCTAATTACATTAATTTGTTATTAGCCTAGTCTGGGTAATTATCTTTGACCAGGGCTTGCGACAGGTCCGATCAAATTTTGGCGCCGTTGCCGGGGAGCACGGTTTAGTTTTCCTTTTTCTTGTGATTTTTATTGCAATTAGTTTTATCTAGTCTTTAGGAACCCAGATTCCTTCAGACCTCTCTTGATTTTTCATCTCAGCTATTCAATCTTATGCCCAGATCTTCTACACTAGGGACCCCTATCTCTTTAGACCCCGATCTAGAAAGGACTCTGCGTAGAAGACTAAAGCTATTCAACGAAATCTCAAAAGCTTCTGATACTTCAAATTTAGACCGTATTCGTGAGAATTACTTGTATCTTTTATCTAATCTTGAAGGAGAAGATGATCCATTCTCATCTCCATTCTCAAAAACCAATCAACCAATCTCCCGAAACATTGAAATCAAACATGCCTTCATTAGTTTAATAGAAAGAAGTCAATTTGGTGGCAATGCCATAGAAGATCCAAACCTTCATATTCAAAACTTCTGTGACTATTGCTCCACAATAAGACAAACAGGAGTATCCCAAGAGCAGATTAGGGAAATGCTCTTTCCCTTCTCTTTAACAGGAAAGGCTAAACTTTAGATCAATAGCCTTGACCGAGTTGCCTTAGGAATAGCCGACTGAGATAGTCTAGCTCTTGCTTTCTATCAAAAGTACTTCCCACCAGAACGAACCACACTCTTACGGAGTCAAATCACTGGATTCCGTCAGAGAGGCGATGAAAGCCTTTATGAGGCATGCGAAAGGTACAAAGAATTACAAAGAGAATGCCCTCATCATGGCCTTGATTCATGGTTCTTAGCTATCACCTTCTACAACGGTTATTGTGGCGTGATCAAGCCTGTCGCAAGCCCGTGCAAAGATAATTACCAAGACTAGGCTAACAACAAATTAATGTAATTAGGGAAGTAGGGGTCGATCCTCAAAGAAATGGTGTTTCCTATAGAATGTGAAATGTCTTGCCATTGGGTCTTATCTAACGAGTATCTGGGTTTTGGGGTTTTGATTTCTAAACTAATAAAAAGCATAAATGAAAACAAAATAAAAGCAAATCAAAACGAAAACAATAAAGCTGGTGATAAATTAACAATGATAAAAAGAATCTAGGGAAGTAGGTTCACACATGCAAATTAACATATTGATGAAAATGGATTTAGAATATGCAAATAATTTATTGTGAGTTCGTAAGAATGATGTGTTCATTACAATCATAGATTAAATGGTCTAGCAGGCTTTTAGGCAATTTACTAGGTCTGATCTACCATGTCATGCTTTGTCTATTCAATTCACGTATTTCTATCATAGAAAAGAATTCCATTTTAGTCAATGATTTTGGCAAGAAATCGTTAACCATCATTACAATCCAAACATGGATAGACACAACGTTTTAAAGGCACAATTTATTTATCCAATTTTCATCTCTTAATTAACCTAACATGGCTACCCTACACCCTAGAAAGGTGACTACTCACTCATAATAGTATTTAGATCTAGATTGATTTTAACAATTAAAACTAGGCTAGACATGTTTTTTGATATTATAAGATGATAATAACAATTGAATCTAAGACAACATGTAAAGAAAACAATGATCAAATAAAAAAACATAAAGAACTTAAACAAAAGATAAAACAAAAATACCTACATGACGATCAAATAGCGATAATGATGAAATATAAATATCCAAATATAAATTTCCTTGCATATCTTTGACGATCCATGTATTACAATACTTGAATAATATACAAGAACTAAGAACCAGAAGTTTTTATTATTTCTACACTAGAAAAATAGGCATAAGAGAAGATGGAGATCTAAACATAAAAGGCGAAATGTAAAAGACAATTTTTAAGAGAAATACTTGACTTTCATTATCCCCATTGACCTTTTGAGTCGGGTTTGATGATAGGATTTGAGGTAGGAGGTCGATTGCTTCGCTGATTTGATCGATCTTTTGACAACCGCGAGATCGTCTTTAGTTCTTCTTCCTTTTTGATTAGTGAACCTTCTTGGAGTGCCTTTGTCTTGGTCAAGATTGCTTCACAAATCATCGGGTTCTAGGCAAATGCTCGGAAATATAGAAAAAGGGCGTAGAAACGTCACTTTCCCTACAAAACTTGTTTAAACATGGAATTCGCCTAGAAGACGACATTAGCTCATAAAATGGCTTAACAAAGCACAAATGACATACAAAACCGAGCTAAAATGGGGATTAAAATCATACAAATATTCACTTATCAAACTCCCACAAGCTAAACCCTTGCTTGTCCTCAAGCAAGCATAACAAGTATAATCAGGACAAGGGTTGCTTGCATTGGTTACTACACCATCAGGAAACAAATCTCAACATAAAGCTTTGGAAACATAATGAATCATAACCCAAAAACACTAGTTTCCTCCACAGTTAGTGTGATTACAGCTAAGGTTCACAGGGTATACTTTGTATTATAATCAGTTGATTAACGTTTATCGATAACGGTTGGCTTGCTAGATAAGTTTGACGTTATTGTCATACAGATGGCGGTGATCAACTGATCCCTAAAAGTCACACCTAAAGGATGTGTTTGAGAGATGTGATTATTTGAGAAAATAATCATATTGATGCCTTATTAAATGACTAAAAGGTTAGTCGATATATTTGACTAAAAGGTTAGTCAATTTGATGATGATACGATTATTTAATAACGATTAAATAATGTTAGCTGGTTATTGAATATAAAATGTTATATTTAATCCATGTATATAATGTTGGTCTAAACTAAATGTAAACTGTTATATTTAAGTTGGCGGATATGTATTACACGATATTATTATAGTGTATTCGTCCGGCATTACTCGGTTTATGTGACGGTCCTTTACTAGTAATAATTAGAATACATATTACATTTTGTACATTATGTACATATTAAATGATATGATAACTACCTAATATAGGTTGAGAGAAATAAGGAAACTAGGTTTTTTATTTTCTTCTTGATTTACACGGATCTACGGGAGCAATAAAAGGAGAAAAAAAAACCCTAATAGTCTAGAATTTCTCACGGCACACTAGGGTGAAAAGAGGAGAAAAATTCTGATTTTGAACTCTCTTATTCATCTTCATATTCATCATCAATATACACACAAAATTAGAAGTAATTTTTGGGTATTCGTTCTAGCACGACGAAGGCATTTCTTGAACCATCTTGGGTGCAACGATTAGGAGAATACCTACTTTGGTATTTGTTCTTAGGCCTTTTACTAGGACCGAAGGTTATTTCTTAATCTCTTAGTTAATATTATGCAATTTCATTTATGACTAGAAATTCATATAGTTATAATTTCATTATAATCCGAATTATTTAAAGGGGACTATACCGATATTTCACACAAGTGGAATCAGAGCAATTGGCTATGAAATTATTTTATATGTTTTCATATTTGATGAAATATAAGATTAGAAATATTTGTTTTTTTTTTTTTGTTTTTGTTTCGGCTGAAAGAAGAAAAAATAAATTAGGGTTTGTTTTTTTTGGTACTTTTCACGGTACTGTTCACGGCCAGAAAAAAAAAAAAAATTTTTGGTACTGTTCACGGCACTGTTCAGCCGTGAGGAAAATTTTTTTCTTGCCTTGTTTTTCCATTTTGATTCATTATAATTGTTGTTTTAAATAGTTAAGACGATAACATGATGAATTAGTAGTTGTTTTGATTTAATAAGGATTAAATTAAAATGTAAATGGAAATTGATTTGTATGTTCATCGCTATATATTTTCGGTATTCATTGTTTTAGATATTCATTTTAAATTGTTAAATTGAATCATCTAGTTTGTATCGATGTTTAATGTTGATTAGATGTTGATATTTTGTACCGATCTTGAATATATTAGTAACATCAAATTTTTTTTTTTTTAAAAAAAAATTTTTGATACCTGCTACTGTTCACGGATACTATTCATCCGTGAATAGTGAAAAAAAATTTAAATTTTTATTTTGTTTATTGCATTATAAAGATAATGTATGTAGATTATTGTTGTGAATAAGTTCACAATGATAGATACCCTATTATTTTAAAAGGTTTAAAATAATGTTGAATTTAATTTATGTTATACCCGATAATATGAATTAAATTGGATTATGGTTGATTAAAATTGTTGTGTGCAATTAAGGAATTGTCACATAATTTTGATCATTTTAAAGGTGGTTTGGATAAATTAATCATCATTATTAATGAATTATATTTTGAAGGTTTAATTTATTTTGTTGATGCACTTTATTTTGTTGAATGAATGAATGAATGGATGAATGGATTATTTTCGTATTTTTACAAGAGGTTGTAATTTGTATTGCTTAGTGTGGCCTTAGTAGATTGTGTTATCGTAATGATGGTAACATGGTCTTTGATGTATTTTGAGATCTCGAATCTCCCCTTTGTAATCTTTAATTATAATTTTTAAATTAGAATGTAAATAGGTTTATATTTTGTAATTTTTTTTAAAATTGTATTTTTGAGAAGACCAAAGATGGAGATCGGATAGCTCACTCCTGCTACATGGACCAAGATGGAACATCAAATCAAGCTTCTAGGGTCCATAAGGATGGATTGCAAAGTGTAATTTTTGTTCTATTTTGATAGGATAGGCCACACTAGGACTTTGTACTTTGATTTTCATTTTTCCGTTCTTATTGTTTTTCTTTTGCATGATAGTTAGTGCATCATATTCCGCCTAAACCAAACCACCTACTACTTATTAATTGCATGAAAATTGACTCATATAGATTGTATGTTAATTATCATGGACATCCTGATGTCACTCAAAATTCTAATAGCTATCATCTTAAATTATTCATTCTCTAAATGCTAGATCATTCGTTTACTTAAATGAATAAAATTAAAGCTGATGGACCTTCCTCTAAAACCTAAAATTGAGATTAGTCTTTATAGGGAAAAATACTATGAATCCCTTCTTCGTCGGTAGGCATATAGGACCTTACTCTCCATATGATCCCTTCTACGTTGGGTAAGTAGTACGTGTTGACCTATTTTACCTCAACATTATAGTCCGAGTAATATCTCGTGATTATGATGGACTATAGATAAAATTTACATAAATTTATCGACCAGGAATTCTAAAAGTAGAATTAGACAAGAAGTTGGCTTATCAATTTACAGAAATTGAGTCTTGGGATCATTTATATAATACTTGAGGGAGGTCAATTGTATAAATGCAAGAGTCTTCGCATTAATCGGTTTTGCATTAGACTTAATTAAAACGATGAAAATGCTTATTATGTTTTATCTCCTTTTTCGCAGTGTAGCATTCATTTATATTGATAAAACTGTTATAACAAATGGCTGGACATGCTGATGCCCCTATGCAAAGTGCCACACTAGCACGCAAATCCTGGCTTAAGATGTTCATGGACAACATGAATCAGTACACGCGACTGAAGAATAACGGGTCCAACTTTGCGGACTGGGAGGCTTCATTACGGAATGCTGTCATAGCTGACGGTAAGCTCAAGTACTTGACTGAGCCACTACCGCCTAACCGAGGCCCCAATGCAGGAGCCAATGAATCACTTGCTTATAGTGATTTCATAATGGAGGCGGGTGCGATAAAGAACGTACTCATCGTTTTAATGGAATCCAATTTGCAAAGACAATTCATTGCCCAAGGTGCAAACAAGATTTTCACCACGCTCACTAACGAGTTCTCAAAAGCACCACAGATCGTTATGTATGAGCTTACCACTCGTTTCTTTGAGGCGAAATTCCAGAAGGGCCAACCGGTTAGCCCACAAATTCTCGACATGATCGAGAATCTCGAAAAACTGAAGGCACTTGACTGCAAAATCAAAGAGAGTGTGGTCATTGACCGCATGCTTCATTCACTCCATGATGGTTTTGGCCAATTCAGGGCAAACTACTACATGAATGATTTGAAGATAAATCCTCATCAGCTACACTCACTTCTCATACAGACTGAGAAGGATCTGAAATTGAGTGGGAGCCTGAAACAGGATGTTCTCATGATTGCAAACAAGGGTAAGGGTAAGGGCAAGGCTCAGGCCGACCTAGCTGTAGGGAAGCCAAAGTTCAAGAAGCCAGGAAAGGGCAAGAGTGGGCCTGGTGAGACTAGCAATAGCTCACAATGCAAGACAAAGAGCAAAGAAAACATGGAGTGCCACCATTGCCACAAGACTGGGCATTGGAGGCGGAACTGTCCCGTGTATGCTGAAGACGTAAAAGCAGGCCGCGTCACTCCTGTTTGTAGGTCATCTTTTATTCATATGATTGAGATTAACCATACAAGTTTTGGAACTTGGGTACTTGATACTGGTTGTGGTTCTCATCTGTGTAATCATTTGCAGGGCCTAAGAAACATCATAACTCTCGAAAAGGGTGAGGTGGACCTGCGAGTGGGGAATGGAGCAAGAGTAGCTGCCGTTTCACTGGGAACATATGTAATCCAACTCCCGAGTGGATTTGAGTTATTTTTATATAACTGTTACTATGTACCCAGTTTATCTAAAAACATTATTTCTGTTTCCGTACTCGATAAGGACGGTTTTTCATTTGTAATAAAGGATAATAGCTGTATTTTCTCTTTTAACGAAATGATTTATGGTAAAGCAGTTTCCATGAATGAGGATTTATGTTTTAGATCAAACCACAGATATATTGCATGTGAGTAATAAAAAGGTAAAGGTTGGTGACAAAGATCAAACCTATCTATGGCATTGCCGTATGGGACACATAAATGAAAAACGCGTGAAGAAGCTCATTGACAATGGGACTATCTCCCCATTTGACTATGCATCATTTGGCACGTGTGAATCATGTCTCATAGGCAAAATGACTCAAATTTCCTTCAAAGGTGTTGGAATGCGCGCTGCTGACCTATTAGGACTCATACATACTGATGTGTGTGGACCTATGTCAATCAACGCTAGAGATGGCTATAGATATTTTATCACTTTCACGGACGATTTGAGTAGATATGGATACGTCTACTTAATGAAGCACAAAAGTGAGTCCTTTGATAAGTTCAAGGAATACCAGAATAAGGTTGAAAACCAGCTGGGTAGAAAGATTAAAGCACTACGTTCAGATCGTGGTGGCGAATATCTTTCGAATGAGTTTGATCAACACCTTAAAAACTGTGGTGTAGTACTACAGTTAACTCCACCTGGAACACCTCAATTAAATGGTGTGTCCGAACAGAGAAATCAAACATTACTTGATATGGTTCGATCCATGATGAGTCACACGGTAGTGCCTGATTCATTGTGGGGCTATGCTCTTTTGTCAGCTGCTCTTATACTTAACCGAAGTCCGTCTAAAGCTGTTGACAAGACTCCATTTGAAATGTGGAAGGGAACAGTCCCTAACTTGTCCTTTATTCGGGTTTGGGGCTGCGAGGCTTATGTCAAGTGGAGACACGAGGATAAGCTCGGCCTGCGATCGGTCAAGACATACTTTATTGGTTATCCAAAAGGAATGTTTGGTCATTACTTTTATTCGCCTACCGAACAACGTGTTTTTGTTGCGGCTAGTGCGAAGTTTCTAGAGAAAGAATTTCTCGAGAACAAGACGAGTGATAGAACCTTCGATCTGTCGGAGATTCAAGAACCAACAACCGAGCAACCGATGGAGGAAGATGTTCCTTCATCTTCTGCTGCGGTTAATATTCCTGAGGAACCTAGAAGGTCGGGTAGAGTCTCCATACCTCCAGACAGATACATTGGTATGGTCGAGGAGAACGATAGAGACGATGTTTTGCTCCTAGAGAGTAACGAACCCGCTACCTATAAAGGAGCCATGACCTGTTCCGACTCAAAGCTATGGCTTGAGGCCATGCAATCCGAGATGGACTCTATGTATGAGAATGACGTATGGGATCTAGTTGATTTGCCTGATAAGGTTCGGCCTCTTCAGTGCAAATGGCTTAACAAGATAAAGCATTCCGTAGAGGGACAACCATACACCTATAAGGCACGACTAGTGGCAAAAGGTTTCACTCAAGTGCAAGGATTGGATTATGATGAAATTTTTGCACCCGTAGTCATGCTGCGTTCCATTCGGATAATCTTAGCGATTGCCGCTTTTCATGACTATGAAATTTGGCAGATGAACGTGGAAACCGCCTTCTTAAACGGTTATTTGGAGGAAGAGTTGTACATGGTACAACCCGAAGGTTTCATAGACCCTAAATATCCTAAGAAAGTGTGCAAGCTTAAGCGTTCCATTTATGGACTTAAGCAAGCTTCTTGGAGTTGGAATCATCGTTTCGACCAAGTCATAAAAGCGAATGGTTTCACTCGATCGGTTGAGGAACCATGCTTATATGTCAAGTCGAGTGGGAGTAAAATCCTTTTCTTGATATTGTATGTCGATGACATACTCTTGATAGGGAATGATATTCCTCTATTATCTTCGGTTAAGGTATGGTTAAAGAACCATTTCCAGATGAAAGATCTGGGCGAGGCACAGCGCATATTGAGAATCCGTATCTACAGAGATAGATCACGACGGATGTTATCACTCAGTCAGGAGTCTTATATAGATAGGATTCTTGAAAGGTTCAGCATGACCAACTCCAAGAAGGGGTATCTTCCAATGACGTCTAGGATGCATTTGAGTAAAGCTCAGGCACCCAAGACATCTGAAGAGGTCGAGCGCATGAGTCGAATTCCTTATGCATCAGCTATAGGATCGATCATGTATGCCATGATATTCACACGTCCAGACATGGCATATGCTTTGAGTATGACCAGTCGGTACCAAGGCAATCCAGGTGAAACACACTGGATGGCTGTTAACAATATCCTTAAGTACCTACAGAGGACTAAGGATTGGGTATTGACTTATGGAGGAGAGACTGAGCTTTGCGCAACCGGTTACGCAGATGCTCGCTTCCAAACGGATCGGGATGACTCGAAATCTCAGTCTGGATTCGTATTTACTCTTAATGGCGCTGCGGTCAGCTAGAAAAGCTCCAAGCAGAGTGTTATAGCAGATTCTACGACTGAGTCCGAGTACTATGCCGCTTCAGAGGCCGCAAAGGAAGCTATATGGATGCGTCAATTCTTACAAGGACTTGCCATAGTTCCTAGTTCGAATGACCCGATCACCATCTATTGTGATAATAGAGGTGCCATCTTCCAGGCTAAGGAGCCTAAGTCTAGCAACAAATCTAGACATGTACTTCGGAAGGCTCACATGATCAGAGATTACGTGGAGCAAAAGGAGATAGTGATAGACAAGATTGCTACGGATGATAACATAGCAGATCCTCTCACTAAACCGTTAAGACATGATAAGCATGTAGGGCACGTTACTTCCATGGGAATTAAACGTGTTCCTGAGTTGTATTAGCTGTTTGTATGAATTAGATACATCTTTTTCATATACTAATAATAACTTCATCGTATTGTTTTCATATTTTGTTTTACATGTGGATTGTGTGGACAATATTGAACACCACAAAGTGAACTGAATAACATTATATGTTTTTTGGTCCGTAATCGCCTACATGAGCTGATAACTCTGGCTATTATATTGTTAAGTCGATTGATGGTGGGTTCAACGAGCCATAAGTCAAACTGTTGACTGATCCATCACAAATACGAGTTATAAGGATACCTCGTAGGACATTTGATCGGTTATGTCGCGGTCCCGAAACAAAAATAATTTACCCGGACTAGGCTAACAACATAAGGAATGTAATTAGGGAAGTAGGGTGTCGATCCTCAGGGAGTACGTGTTATTTATGAATTGTTATGGATTGGTTCTCATTTAAAATCGAGTCGCTTGAGTTGTTTGTCTGAACTATTAACATAAAATAAAATGACAAGAATATAAATGACGAAATGTAAGAACAAATATGTAAATTGCAAAACAAAAAACCCAGAACATAAGACATACCCGATCGGGTTGTCACGTACCCGATCGGGGAAGTCCTCTGATCCGAATATTAACAACTAATTCTAACTAAAGACGGTATTTAAATGACAATATTAAAAGTCTAACTAACTAAACTAATTAACCAGAGAATAACAATAATAAAAACTATCTAGGAACGGAAATAAAAAGACGATAAACTAACTAGATAACGATAAAGTAAACTATCTAATAACGGAAATAAAAAGACAATAAAATAAACTATCTAAAACGATAAATTAAACTAACTAATCAAGTTGATATAATGAAAGAGAAATACATGTAAAACTCATTAAAAGTCTCATAGATACCAATATTAGAATTACTTATGATTGTCTAGGCCTTGTAGCGGTATATTCCTTCCGGATTCATACCGACCTTTTAGTGGGTCCTAACATCCTTTCAGCATGGTTAAGTCACTAAACCCCTATTGATAGTCCTAATTTCTATTCCAACTCTCGTCATAAAGATAGAAATGACTAATACAAACAATTGCTTATGGCCACTAAACAAAGTTATAGAATTTGACACGACCAAAGGAAGAAACAATTTAGACGGTTCAATTGGTAACTACTCTTCTTATAATTCATTTAACTCGTAAATCATTTCAAATATTACAACTCTATTTATTTTATTTACACAATAATAATTTTACAATATTAGCATTAATCTAATCTATGTGATTATGTGATTAAGTAGATTAGTAAGAAAAAGATGTAAGAAATTAAACTATGAAATACAAATACTAAAGTGATTATGGTGATTATGTTAACAATGATTCTAATGATATTTTTAAGGATTATATGATTAGGTTTATTATAAGGTGACATGCTAAATAATACTTTGGTTTTAACTAAATTGATTTTAGGTTGATTTCCTACTAACAACAATATTATAAAAATGATACTAGTGAGATTATAATTCATGGTGGTTAAAATTGCATAAGTAAATAAGATTAGAGAATTACCGATAAGGAAAATGAATATATAAGAATGAAAGTAAGAACAAATGCCCAATAACAAAAGCTAAGTAAACACTAGAGAAATACTAAGAAAACTATAAAAACTTGTAAGTAAGTGTGCTAAAAGAAATGATAATAGATTATTAGATTATTGTAAGATTGTGTGTTTTGATGCTTGGATGATCATTGGCTTTTATAAGGCTGCATGGCTGCTGATCCTCTTGCAAATTCGTACCCTAGTCAATGCATTAAACCACCCATTTAAGCTCGGATTGAAGAAGAGCCAAGTAACGTCTTCTTGCAGAAATACCCGATCGGGTAACAAGCAATCCGATCGGGTTTTTGTGTAAGTCGGATTTTCCGTCTTTTCATCTTAGGCACGGAATCCTATGCCTTAGTCTTTGGTCAATGCATTACGGAATTGGGCTTAGGCTGATCGTATCTAGACTTGGGTTGAGTTTTCTTCTTAAGGTCCAAAGCCAAAATCCAAATTGAGTCCATTCGAGGAAAGATGTAGCGGAATTCTAATGAAATTGTGAACTGGCTATCATCAATTCCTTGAAAACTCGTATCCTAGTGTCTTTGCTCCATAAATTAGGAAAATATAGCAAAACCGCTTCATTTCCTATAAAACGAGTCAAAACACGCAAAACAACTAGAATAGCAGTATTAGCTCGTTAATCACTTAAAAAAGTGCATAAATCGTATAGAAACCGAGCTAAAACGGGGGATAAATTAATACAAAATATCACTTATCAAACTCCCCCAAGCTAAACCCTTGCTTGTCCTCAAGCAAATATAACAAGCATAACTAGGACAAGGGTAGCTAACGATGATCAATCTATCATGCAAATCTCAAAAACTAAGCTCTAACAAGTAGATGAATCATAAACCCACAGCAACAAGGGCGAAAGAAAAATGCGAAACATGGTTGAGATTTACATAACGGCGCAGCATAGAAAATATTCTTCGACCTTTTTCAGCTCTTGCATGATCTTTTGACAATGGACTCTCACGGTACACTCGTCACTCAATTTTTTTGTAAAATAGGAAATATTGGTTCAAATTTGAAGTGACACTCACCTATCTACAACTTAAAAGAATGTGCCCGCAGTCTAGTATGGTAGACAATCCGAAATCATTAAGTAAAACTAATCATGATCAAATTATAATGTAAGAAGCACTAGTAAAGTACAGAAGATGCTTGGGAAATTTGGGTAAGAAAGTGGACAAATGAATTTGGTCATGTGGAGCTTAAAGTCAAGCTAGTAATTACAAAATGTGTAGTGGATACTCAATCCAAATCATACCAATTCCCATTGATAATAGTCAAAGCCAAAAGCAACATATTGGCTTATTAAACATTATAATCAAGATACGACTTCCCATAATTTTCTTTCTTTTCATTTCATGGAAGTGTTTTTCCTCTTTTGTTTTCTTTTCTTTTGAGCTTTCAATTTCATTTTTCATTTTTCGTTTTCCATAAATTTTCAAAGCTCTTTTTTTTCTTCTTTTTCTCTCTTTCACCAAAAACCCGGAAATCAGTAATCCCAAAACAGCTCACACCAAATGGTGGCATTATCATAACATCGCAAAATCATAGAACACCCCTACATATATAGTCGGTTACTAGCTCAACAAGGGTAGGCAAATTTATAATGTAGCTAGGAAGAAGGGTGTTTTTGCGAAAGGTGAACAAGAGATTGAATGGCTTCAAAATGTAGATCATGACAGTAATACTTATAGAAAATGGAATAAAAACCATACTTATGCGTTTTGATGTAACACAGACTATAAGGAGAAACTACTCACTCCTAAACTGGGATCGGGTTCAGATGTACCGACCACTGGAGGCTCTACCTTACAATATGAGTAGCTTGCCAAAGTCAAGATCAAGCTTAATTAAGTCCAAATGCAATTCCCTATCTACTGTGTACAAGACATCCCCATGAATGCACAATTCCTCATAATAAAACGAAACATCAGCTTATAAAAACTACAAAATGAGAAATGTAAGATGGAAATGATCTTTTCTTTTTGTTTTTTTCGAAATTTTTTCCTATAAAAACTAAAAAGAAATTAAGAAAACTAAAAGAAAATAAACTAAAAAGAAAACTAAAAATCTAAATGCAATCCTAAGTGCAGTTCCTAAATGAAAATCCTCCCCCAAGCTAAAACTTCACATTGTCCTCAATGTGCATGCAATTATAACAGGAACAAACCGAGAAACGGTTGACAGCACATGGAACAGAGAAACGATATGAAATTATAATGGGAAAAAGGCAAAATAAAACTAAAAATGTGAAAAATAAAGAAAAGGAATAAAATTCTTACAAAATGGCCAGCCTCCCCCAAGCTAGTATAAACCAGGGGAGCTCATCATCAAATCACAAAGGCCACCAGCCACGGCCTCTCTTCTCAGAAGGAGGTGGCTCGGGTTCGGATCCAGAAGCATCTGCATAGTGGGTATCATCTGCAGAATGATAACTACCACGAGAAGAAAAGATCCCGGTTGGGTTGCTGGCTCCAAAGGTTTGATACTCCTCCACTTGGTGATCAGGAAAATCACCTCCATACCCTCTAAACCTCTCTACGCCATAGTCGGTTCCACAATAATCCGGTCCGGTTCGCGGCACACCTGCACCATAAGCAGCACCATACCTCCCCTCGGGCTAAGTATAAAAAGACGGGTGGGGGCCCTCGGGTCTAATCACACCTTGCCTATGTAACAACCCGAAATATACCCGATTTTTCTAGTAAAAATATTTACTAACACTTTTCAGTAGAACTTAAGTTTTTAAAATAGGAATTTTTGTTCCGAGTCTTATTTTGAAATTCCGCGTTCGTATTTGGAATTTTTGAGGGATTTCATGAAAAGACCGTTTTTAGTCATCTTTGACTTTTCTTGACTTTTAAGTCGTCTTTGACTTTTCCTTGACTTTTTAAAGTCGTCATTGACTTTTTCTTGACTTTTAAGTCGTCCTAAACTTTTCTTGACTTTTAAGTCATCTTCGACTTTTCTCGACTTTTCAGTCAACTTTGACTTCCGTTGACTTTTTCCCGACTCGCCTCATAAGTTTGAAGACCGAAATTTTATTTAAAAAAATAATATTTTTGATTTATTTTTATTTAATTTATTAAGATTTATCATAATTTAATATAATTATTTTGAATTTATTCGGAATTTAAAGAATAACGTTTACGGTTTTTAACCGAACGTCATTTAACTATTCCCGACGCATCGTAATGCGCGCAACAAAATCGAAACTCGACTTTGGCATGAGTCACGCGCCCATGTCATCGTTTTCCACTCACATGAGATAGTTTAATTCTTTTGATTAAACTAATAAGAATATCTTAGATATTTTCAACTTTATCGATCAGTTAACGAAAATTACGCAAATCGAGCAAAAACAGACCCGATGCTCACCATACCACACGGCTCAAAAGTCCTCTAATAGCCCTTGATATTTTCATTTCTTTTGATACAATAATCATAATATCTAGATATTTGTTGTAATTAACTTTATCGTTAATTATATTTAATCGTTTACCGTAAAATAATTATTAAACGCGAGTCAATTACGTGACAACAATTTCAAAACTCGACATTCTTAATTGTCTATAAACTCACGGCCAACTCCACTCTTCCTTGCTCACAAACAACTTTTCATCTTTCAACAAATCAAATAAAGATCAAAATATCACTTTCTTTAATCGTTCTTCGTGTTCTTCGCCGTTCATCATTTGTTCTTCAGCGTTCTTGAGCAAAACCTTCATAAAATCTTCATTTCTTAATTAAATCCATCCTA
Source organism: Heliosperma pusillum (assembly GCA_022085475.1). Classification (NCBI taxonomy): domain Eukaryota; kingdom Viridiplantae; phylum Streptophyta; class Magnoliopsida; order Caryophyllales; family Caryophyllaceae; genus Heliosperma; species Heliosperma pusillum. The sequence goes on from JAIUZE010074006.1 coordinate 48,257, forward strand.
ACTTATAATTCTAGGATCTCCTCTTCGCTCTCCATCTTCTAGTACGGTTATATTTCAATTCCGTCAAGATCATTTTCAACACTTTAATTATGGAAATTCATATTTTAATTCTAATAATGTTTTCCTTGTTATTTCTTATAGGGGAAGACTTTGAAGACGAGTTTGGAGACTCGTATATTTTGGGTGAAGATTAGTAGAAGGGTTTTCTTATTATATACTTCTTATTATTTTGGTGCTAAGTGATTTTGGCTAGCTAAGGTAACGATTCCGAGTTACTCGACGAATAGATGTTACATACCTTAGTAACTTTGGTTTTCTTTAGTTTTTGGTTCATCTTTAGTTTTTGTTTATATTATTATGATTTTATGATTTTTAGTTAGTAACATGATAAGTTGTTAATTTTAATATGTTGTAGGAATTATAAATATGTTGGTGTTCTTATTATATTTTTATGATTTCTTCATGATGATGATTGTTGTATGTTGGATGGTTAAATTGGTTGTTAAAATGATGGTTTGATTAATTAAAACATGTAAGAAACAATTTGGGGTGGTTGTTTAGTGGTGGCCGAAATAGTGGCTGGAAACCGGTCCAAACCAGGCCGGTCCAGGCCGGTTCAGACCGGTCTGGGTTGGTCCATGGTGGGTCCGGGTTTTGGTCTTTGGGTTGTGTCGATGTTTGATTGTTTAATTGTTGTTTTGACGGGTTTTAATTATGTTAAAGCATGCGGGAAATATTAGAAACGGTTTTAGTAAAATTAAAGCAAAACAGCCCATTTATTCAAAACAGGCCGTGGGCCCATCCAGGCCCATGTGGGGTCCGGCCCAACTCAGCCCGTGGGTCCCACTTTGGGACTTGTGACGGTTTTTGAGTTATCGTCATTTTTATCGTGTTTTGTAATAATTAGCAAGCGAGAAATATTAATAAGTAAAATATTTAATTAAAAAGGTTTTTCATAAAATTATTATTTCTCACATGTTAGAAATTATAAGACGAGATCGTAGTTTATTTTGATATCCTTTAAGTCAAGCGGGGTTTTACTTAAGATTTAATAATTCACATGTTAGAAGCTTTATTAAAATAACATGTAATGAATATGTTGATTTTATGTCGATGTGATAAAGACTCTGTTTCTAGCCGGTTTGATCCAACGGGTTTGGTCAAACTAAGATCTAGTCAGCCCCGATTTGACTGATGACCCGTCGCGGGACTCGGGGCGGGGATTTGTCTTCAAGTAAGGTTTGTATTTAAGTTTTAAATTGAATTAGCCTAGTAGATATGAGGCGATATGTTATGTGTTTATTACTTATATGCAATTAGTCACATTATAGGATGTTTTTCTGTGACTGTTTTATTATATGGTTGGTGTCGTGTTGACTAAGTACCCATAGAGAATTACGAGTATATGGCGTCTTGACCATTCTAATTCTAAATGAGTATCTTGGACCATGACATTGATAGGCCCGTACTATCTTTAACGAGTATATGTTCGCCGCTTGATAGCTTTTGTGTCTCGGCTTGGTGGGTTTATATCCAAGTCGGGGCATGGCTGCCTGATCCGGTTTGGGACTGGAGCCAGCTTAAGTACGAGCCATCTCTGCTTAGGGGGTCGCCTAGTAGAGTTTCTCATAGACGGTTATGTCATGGGACGGGGAATGGAATAGCTGTTGTCGCTAGGTCTGATCAGTCTAGGACTAGGATGTTTTCCTACCTTGTGGTATAGCCTCGAGTTACAGAAGTCTTCTATTGACGGTGCTAAGAACTTATGCCTGTTTGTAGAGGTATTGGTCTTTCATGTTTGTATGATTCTATGAGTTCTAGAAGGTGAGATGCAAGCCGGCTATGATTGATAGAGTTTGGATTACCGATTGTTAACTGATTCACATGCTTACGTGTTGATTA